>JAQIVF010000802.1:0-17962 GCA_034698365.1 Steganacarus magnus
GCGCATCTTTCGAATATTGTAATTTTGCATTTATTGCCCTCTATAATCAATATTCGAAATTAAATTTTAAGTTTAGCAATATATCATACAATGATATCTTATTGAATTAATTGAATTACTAGAAAATGTGCACTTTTTAATTGCTAACAATTATTGCTTAATATTTTCACGCCACTTTGACAAACACATGCTTACTTACTTGCGATAGCATCTCCCGTGGAAGTTGGTGTTACCATGCATATTCTAAGCATTAGTTCTGTATCAGAAGTACAAATGGTACTTAACAATTCTTTTCATTAGATTTTTAGCTATTCTCTCATACAATTATTCAATTAGGACTTCACGTGTGACTTTTATTTCCGACAATCGTGGCGCGATAGCAGACTATCGTTCAAACCTAGACCTGGAATTGAAGCACTTTTTGTTGGCGCGGAAGTATCGGATAAGATATGGTTACCCGACACGTTCTTCGCGAACGAGAAGTCAGCGATATTCCATAAGGCAACCACACCGAACACCTTCATCCGCATTGGATCAAACGGAGAAGTTTTCCGCTCAATAAGGCATACACTTTAATCTAGTTTTCACTAATTTTTATTGTAAACCAATTATTAGTAAAAAAGTGATTATATAATTTAGACTCACCATAACAGCGAGTTGCGCCATGGATTTGCAATTTTTTCCAATGGACAGGCAAAGGTGCACCATAGAAATCGAAAGCTGTAAACTATTATTTGGTTATTTCTGAGATACACAAAACAAAATGTGATTTTATTTCATAGATGGTTATTCAATGGCTGACATTCAATACAAATGGGGAATCGAAGGTAAAGGAGGAGGAGTGGGAATGGCTAAAGAGGTCGAATTGCCTCAATTTAATGTGAAAGGACACAAACAAATGCAAAAAATCGAATCATTGAGCACAGGTCAGTTAAGAAATTATATATTCAAAAAGCATTAATGCTTAGTTAGACCAACATATTCCTGATAGTCATAAATTATTTACTATAATTAATTAGAAACACAAAATAGTGGCGAATAATAAAAACAAAATTTTACAAAGTTATTAACAAAGTTTCTATTGTATAATGAATTGTAGCAGAGATTCAAAAGCCAAGTTTAAACGTTAACGATTCATAGCTTATCTCAAAGCAATAAAAATAATATAATAAAAATATACCAAACACATCGATTCACTCTAAAAATTAAAATTATCATTAGATGATAGTTTATTATTCTTGTTTAGGAAATTATTCGCGACTCGTTTGCGAGATAGAGTTTGTAAGAAGTATGGGATATTATTTGATTCAGATATACATTCCAGCGAGTCTTATAGTCATAATTAGTTGGGTATCATTCTGGTTGCATAGAGTAAGTGCTCTTTTAACGGTATGTATAGAATGTATTGATGTGATTACTCTACTACCGCTTAATGAGTAGAATGCGTCGCCAGCACGCGTGCAATTGGGAGTGACAACAGTTCTTACAATGACGACACTGATGTCGAGCACTAATGCCGCACTTCCCAAAATATCTTATATTAAAAGTATAGACGTGTTCTTAGGCACGTGCTTTGTCATGGTTTTTGCGGCACTTCTAGAGTACGCAACCGTTGGATATATGGGTAAACGAATTGCTATGAGAAAGTCTCGATCGCAACAATTGGCAAAAATAGCGCACGAACAAAGAAAAAAATCAATTGTTGATACTGATAGGAGAACTACAGATTATCCATTTTCTACATCACCAATAAATCCCTGTATACCGAGGCCAAGGAATATTACTGGAGTAATCAATTAATTAATTAAAATTGGCTGATCAATAGATTAAGGTCGTCAACAATGTATCGTTTTAAACAATATTATTAAGTAGAATTTTTTTAATAATTTTTCTTAGGTTTAGCATTAAGTTAACGCGTGTGAGTGTTAGGTTTTGTATGCAATTAAATTGTTGGCACTTAGTTATTCAACAATATGTAGGACTCCCATTGTTGACGACCTTAATCTATAGAAACCACTTAAAATTTATATAAGAATATATTGAAAAATATTTGATGTGATTGAATATAGGAAATACGATTTCGTATGATCGATACAAAGCCACGCGCATCCGTTGATTTTAACGTAAAAACTAAAAAGGGTTCGGTGGCTGACGGCGAAGACCCAACCGCTACTCCGAGCACACCACCAGCTGTGGCAACACTTCCAGGGGCCAAAAATCAAGACACATTATTTGGTGTTTGTCCGAGTGATATCGATAAATATTCGCGAGTTGTGTTTCCAGTTTGCTTTGTTTGTTTTAATCTCATGTATTGGATTATTTACATGCATATTAGTGACTTTATGCACGAAGAATTGGTTGAAAATTTCAAATAAATTATTATATTGGTCTTCGATTTTACTACAACTAAAGAAAATAATTAAAAGACCAACGCGTAACACATTTTCAAAAAATTATGTTTAATTACGCGTTTTTTGCTCAATCATGTGAAAGTGTGTGTGTTTTGTGCCACTAATTAACTAAACTTTAATCTATAATTTATTTGTTTTATTAGTAAATAATTTTGAGATACATAAAAATCATTTCGCTAATGAAACATCAGTCAAATGTTAATAAACGTTAGTTATCGCTATCATTACATAGTTAAACAATCATTTAAATGTATTTTAAATGTTTTTGGCATAAATAATTTGTGCTTAATTCAATTAATATTTAAGATATTTAAGACTAGTTTAAGCAGAATTATAAAATTTTTGTAATTAACATTTTAAATTTTATCAACTAAATAAAAATTAATCGATAATCGTCGTCAATCATATGTATCAATGAAGAGTTGCAAAGCAAACATAAGTTATCGGTTTTATAGAGACGAACACTGTATGGGCAGTTTGTGACTCATTCCCATATAACATTAATCTATTTTGTTCTAGTGGTTAAAAATAGACTAGTGATCAACAATAAAATTTTTTAATATGGTAATAACTTAAGTAATATTAAAGTTAAGATACTAACATACTATATCCTGAAAAACTAACAGGAAAATAAAAGTTAAAATTTTACCAATAATGTAATATATTAAAATTGAAATTGAGATTACCATTGAACAATAAATTTATAATCAAAAACTAAATTTGAAATTTTTCAGTTCATAATTTATTCATCATCATTGAATAAATCTGACAATAAAACTAATTTTGTTAATTAAAAAAATTCAAATCTTATTTTAATTGTGTTGATATTAAAATATAGTTGTAAAAACAAATAAATACAATAAATTATATTCTAAATTATGTATAAACATGTCAATAGAGTATTTTATATCTGATAAGTTCTAAACACGATAAATATTGATTTGATTTAAGTTAAGTGTTATTAATATACGTTACTTATATAATTGAAAATAAATTTTACAAAAGATAAACTTAAACAATATTAATATTACAATTTAAACTAAAATTTAAGTGTTTAAAATAAATAATAATAAATTTACAAAAAAAGAGACTATTTAAACAAAAATTGTTTATACATCGGACCTCTGAGAAAGACTTAATGGTATAGATTTTAGTTCAGTCTTGAGGCAAAGAAATTCCCCGCAAACACACATTAATGTAACGCAAATAATGTTTAATATCCACCACGAAAATGAATTGGGAAAGTGACCATTAAATATCCACGAAACGAGCAAATGTATCAAATGCACTGTTATTGAAAAGTCGAGACATGGCTTCGCGCGTTGAACCAAATGCCACAATACTATAGATCTATAGTTAAAACGTAAAAATAATTTTCATATTAAATGCAATTTCAAAAACAAGTAAATATACCCAAAAAGTGCATTAAGAAGGTATGAAAAAATGACAAGTCTTCCGTGATTGGTCTTCACTCCAATTTCCTGAATCGAAATATTTAGTAAATAATAATGAAAGTAAAGTTAGAATGGTTTGAAAATAAACAGACCAACAGACCTGATAACTGAATATATGACTGAGTGACGGCGAATGACCAGTCAAACAATCGCTTATATATATCAATACTCCTAATGACGTGTAAAACAGGGTCTGAAGTGTAACTATTTGTGACACAATAAGAATCGGATCCCATTGAGTGTAACGAAATTGTCCGCTCATTACGATTACGAAGTTTAATGTTAATTCACGTATTAATTAAAGAGCAAAACATTATGTGGAAAATGACGTCATTTGTTGATATAATGGATTAGTCGTTAGGTGTCACTGTATGGGCAAAACATAAATCGTAACATTGATCGACATTTGCCACTCTTTGCCACTCTTTGCCACTCGATTGCATAACACGTCTGGTTTGTCCAATTGTTTTGATCACAAACGGTATTGTATCGCAATTAAGCATTAATATGGCGTCACATATGTTTCGGTTAACGCAACATATGTCACCAAAGTCGCTATTAATGTCTAAGATTAGGGCAGAAATAGTGTTGAAACAGAGAGTGAATCACATATACGGTCGAGAACTGATCGGTAAGCGAGAAGTGGTCGGATTCGGTATGAATGGCTCGTATTCCTACTTCGATGACGTTGCGTGGCCCGCGCCTGCCATCAGGTTCAAAGAGGAAACTCCTGAAATCACTGCTTTGCGGCAAAAAGAGACTGAAGATTGGCATAAGTTGACCACCGATGAGAAAAAGAAGTGTACGAATAAATAAATGATTCTAATTATAGTTTAACTTGAATTGACACTATTGACTATTGATTGTTTGCAATTACAGTATATCGACACAGTTTCTGTCGCACATACGCCGAAATCACTGCCCCAACTGGTGAATGGAAGTCTGTATTGGCTGGAGTACTGACGTGTGTGTCCGTTGGCTTATGGATGTTTATCTTACTTAAAATTTACAGTAATATCATATTTACCTTTAATTTATTGAATTTTAAATGTTATTTTGAATGAAAAGTTTATCCACCAATGCCTGAGTCATCTTCACCGGAATGGAAGCAAAAGCAATTGGAATGGATGGTCAACTGGGGTGTGGACCGCATTGACGGCATTTCATCGAAATGGGATTATGATAACAACAGATGGAAAGACTAAAAACATTGCTAGGCTTTTACGCGTTCATTAAATTTAGTTTTGTTTCAATAATAATAAATGTTTATGCAATGATTATAAAGAATCGATCATTAAATTACCAATTTATATATAAGCTTAATAAACAGTTCCAAAACTATATTAACAGAATAGTAAGATATTTTAGTTAAATATAATTTAATATCATTTAATGGACACAAATTTGTCGATTTTTAATTTACTTATAAATAGTGATTCATGTATAATATTATAGTACGACTTAAATAAAAAGCAAAGATTTATGAAATTTTATGGTATTTTTCACGTTTTCGAGAAAGATTTAAAGCAATATTTTGTATAAACAAAAGTTGATTTTGAAAAAATTATTAAATGCCTTCGACAATGATTTGTTTTTAATTTGTCTATTAACTATAATATACATATCGTAAAATATGGCATCAAAACCTGACAACAAAAAACAATGAGCATTAAGCCATATGCACACAACGCACAGTCAAATATATTATACTTATTTGCATACTCGTATGTTTTTTAAAAACTCTATAATCATAGAAGCCATCACATTGTGGATTAATTTTTAGAAAAGAAAATGATAAACGGACACAAATTAATTTTAAAAAATTTTGAAAAATATAGCTCCGATACCGGGAATCGAACCCGGGCCTCCCGGGTGAAAGCCGGGTATCCTAGCCACTAGACCATATCGGACGTGACTATTAAGTGGTTGCAAATTTATCATATCAATTCTATGTTTTATACTTAAAGGTTTTCTTATATAAAAATATTATTTGAAAAAAGTATTATTAAAGGTAATGTTAATTAATTTTTTTTTAAAGTGAGGAAGCTTTAAGGTCTTATCTATTAAGTAAAGGTGTTTATGGTTTGGTTAAACCATGGTTTAAACCAATGATTATTTAAATGTATTGGTTTGGTTTCAGTTTTTTAAAATATCATGGTTTACTTTGGTTTTTGGTTTACGCTAAAACCAATGGATAAAAAAACAAAACCATTGAACTTTTTAATTGATAAATTAATGAGTAGACCCCGGATTTTTTGTTAAAACAATTTTAACTTTGTTGTTTTATTGTTAGAAAAATTCCTATATTTTGTTGAAACAAAAAGAACTTTTTACTAATAAATCCTTTAAAATACAATTAACAAAACCCTAAAAAATTTACTAGGAAAAAATTTTCCAATTTACTAGGAAAAGATAAGTTGCATAGATTTTATAAATTCTTGGTGAAATGTATATTAAATTTCAGCGACAATTTTTTCTGAATTTAGCCTAAAATTAGTAGTTTAAACAATAAATTTTAAAATTTAGATTTTTTTAAAGGGAAGAGTCTTTTTTTAATAGGGTGTCATTTAAAATTTTATCGATATATATGGTTAAAAATAGCTTTATATTTGTATAATGAAAAATTTTATCAGTAAATAGCATTTTTCGAAAATTTTGTTGAAAAAACGATTTTTCGTAAAATTTTGTTGTTACAAGATTTTGGATTTAACAAAAAATCCGGGGTCTATTAATGAGATTTTTTAAAAATTGTCGTTTAAATCCAATGAGTTTTTGATACCCCTTCTAAAATCTGGTTTGAACTGAAGTTTTAATTTAGTTTCAATTAAACTACAAACTGGTAACAATTCTCTAATTTTTAAATCATTTATTATAGAACAATAAATAAATAATATAAATACGTTTTTCTATGCAAAAGTAAAATTCATGGGTTTTTGGTTTTTTCATGGTTTGGTTTGGTTTCGTTAAAAGTAGTTATGAATTTTTGGGTTAAATAATATGCTATACATTCAGGAGATATAATATAAATTATATATTTTGAATTTCTCCAAGAGATTAATTTTACGATTCATTCAAATCAAATCAATGGTAAATCAATGGTAAGAGGGGTTGGGTTTGTCCTCTCTCTCTCTCTCTCTCTCTCTCTTTCTCTCTTGTGTTGCATTGATATCTTGTTAAAATTAAAGTAAACTTGAAAACGTTTTTCAATTACAATTTTTTCCTAAAGCAAGATAACAAATCAAACTAAATTACAATGCTATCTAAAAATATGTTTTTAACAAAAATAGTTTTATCGATTGTTCTCGAATTGCGTTGTAATTTATTAGATGCCATCTGATGTAAAACATTGGAAATGAAGAGACGTTATGTAACATTAGAGTCTCGATTAAACGTTAATCGTTGCTATCAATTATAAAGCAAGAAAAGAGCCAAATATGGGTTATGGGGACGAAACTTACGTTACGGGCACATACTGTAGCATAGCGTACATTCGAGAGCTGTAATGCATGTAATGCTTCGCAGCCCTAACACTATAGTCTATAGTACTGTACTATAGTTGTGTATATTTACGGTTGTAATGCTCTATCGCTGTTATGCTGTATTGCGATGCCATTTGTTGACTCATCCATATATGCATTATTATTATTGTATGAAATATTAAATACGATTTGATTGCCATTTCAGTTTTGTTAGTAAATATAATACGCATTTCAAGACAGTTATATAGTAAATCTATGAATATATGGGTGTTTATACTAAAATTTGATACAATGTTTGGTCATCATTACTAAATTAAGAGTAAGTGAATCACAACATAACATCAGTCACATTTTAATGTAAATAAAAATAAATAAATATAGTATAATATGTGCATAAAAGTTGTTTTATCGTATTCACAAGTTTTCATCACTTAATCTTGTTTTTCGCGAGTATTTTGTTTTTAACAAAAATTTTTTATTCATTGAAAACATTGAATATAAACAACAAAATCTTTTTTTAATGACAGCTATAAATAAAAACATTATCACTGATAGAATGTAATGATAAAAATATGTGAATCATATGTTACGCTTTGAAATTAAATATTTATTATAAAAATGAATTAATATTAATATTTGTAATAATAGATCGGTCGTAATGAGTCGCTACACAATGGGCCGAAGCGTGTCGTCGTCATTGCCATTAGTGTCGCAATGCAGTGTCACATCAACACCAGTCGCATCGATGCCATCATCGCTATCACCACTGTTATGCTCGTCCACTCATTCCACGCAATATCGTTGCGAAGAACTTCGCGTGCGAATACACGAGAATCACTTGTCATACTTGAATCGAGACGAAACACCGGCCAAAATCGAGATGAGAAACAAAATCGAGTGTTTGATCGCTGAATACCTGTTTTTGGTGCCTCACAGCCAAAAGTTTAGTTTTATAGAGGTTTCCAATTGTCTTAACCGAAGTATTGTCGAAAACAGTGAATTCAGTGCATACAAGGCTGCAAATGCTTTTGAAGCGCTGGAAAAATATGCGACAAACCTGATAACACTTCCGTGGAGAAAGGAATATCACTCTCTTTGTCCTTATAGTGGCTTTTATCGACATGTGGTGCAGAAGATGCTTATCGGCGCCGAACATATATTAAAGTTAATGGGTTTTGTTCATAACTCTTCAAAAGGCATTTATCAGTTAAACGATTGTCCAATAGATGCGGACAGACTGTCACGCGTTTCTCTCGAATGTTTGGTTGCATTTGTTGAGTGCCAGATAATGATTCAAATTCGTGAGTCGCTTAAAGCTAAAGGATATTCGAACTGTAGTTGGCGTGAGATTCACGCGATTAGAGCGGAGTATGTGTGCGGTCAGGCAGACGCTATCAAATTGATTTGTGAAAAGAGAAAAACAGCCAAATTAATTGATTATGAAAATACTAATAGCAATAACACACCAAAAAGGCTAATAATGTCGGAAACTGTGGATTGTGGACAACATAGAAACGGTTATAGTCTAATAGATGGTTACCTGTCACCGCAGAAGCAATTCGCGCATATCTACAATGAAGACGATTCGCCGGAGTCTTTCGATTTGCTAAACTACCCAATAGTCGATTCGCACTCTTTTCCAATAACTCAACAGCAATGCCAGTATTGTTTGCCGCACTCAAACTCTTTGCCGCCATGTCCTCCGCCGCCATTCACATATCTCACTCCTCAACCAATGTTCGCATCTTTCCCCACACCTCATATTACGCCTAAACTACAAACTGCTAGTAAAGGAATTCAAGCAGAAATGCCACCACTTTCTAATGGTATCTCGAGTTCATTGAGCAAAATGAGCTTAAATTCAGGCAATAATAAAAAAGCAGTGAACGAGTTGAACATAACGTCCAATAATAGCTCTCAAACTAGAAAAGATTCTTCGCAATCATTATCAAATAAATCAAATAGAAGAGGAAGTTTTTACGATAATTTAGATCCAATCAATTTCTTGGAAACTTCTTTGGATACAAACCTAAATTCTTGTGATAAAAAAGCAAACGAAAGAAAATCGCCGCCAACTCAGGAAAGGAATAAACAAAGTGCGTCATCGCTCGAAAAGAAAAAACCTCTGGAAAAGAAAAAATCTTTGGATTGTAATAGTATCAGCAGAATAGTGAGCAGTATGAGCATCAAACCAAATTCAAGCGCTTCTAAATCAGTCACTTCTAATAATTATAGTAGTTTATCAAATAATTCGATAAATTCTTCGGAAAGCAAGAGTTTGCCGACTGTTTCGACTGTTTCGACTGTTTCTACGAATTTAAGTTCGTTATCATCTGTCACTACTAATCCCACAAATGAGAAAATAAACGCAGAAGAAACGCAACGTGAAGTAAAGTCAAACGCTATCGGTAACAATAAACAGAATGTTATTGAGAAATGGTCATGCATTTCATGCACATTTCTAAATATGAAATCTCGCGAAATATGCGAAATGTGTCACAGGAGTCGCAAAAGTGGTAACGAAGCGATGCCTTTGATCAGTGGTGGCAGAGAGTGCTCCAGATGTACATTAGTTAATGATAAAGAGGAGAAATTTTGCAGAGCATGTGATACTTCGTTGGCAGACTCGCCCACATATATTTAGTGAAAACAAATATATATATACAGTATATATTATCAGATTCTAGTTACTAAAAGTGGTTTTTCTTTGAAGATTCGATATTTAGCTAAACAATACTGTACTAACAAATGTTTATTGAGATTATTAAGTATTGTTATTTATAATAAGCTTATTATTTCACACACTTGAAAGACAAACAAATAGCGCAAATGAAAAGGCTTTATTTTGACTGTGATAGTATGAGAATATATTTATGAAATTATTGGTGAAATTATTCGTTAACATATTTGAAAAAATTTTATATATTCCGTGCCTTTTCTTTTAAGGCTTCGCTACTTCTGCTAATGAGTTAAGTGTTAACTAAATTTTTAGTCTAAAAGTAAATTTTAATCTTAGCTTACTTGATATCACACATTTTAATGAGGAAACAAAATCTCATTTTATGGTGAAAACTGTTGGAAAAGAAAACATTTTCAACGTAAAATAAAATGCTTTTATGTTCAAAATTTTCAAGATAAATAATATTACGTTATAAAAACTAATTACTATTAAAAAATAAATTTTAAAAAAATTAATGCAATTATTTTATTATTACTATATACCTTACTATAAAACATCGAACACAGAGCTCAATCTGTTTTTTAAATTATTTAATTTGACTTTTCTTCAAAAAAAATTGGCTAATCAATGACAAGCTGATGAAATAAGATTTAACTTCCGATCACATCTTCAAAACCAAAAATTCTATGTAACGTTAGTTATATTATCGATAGTATTTAATTGTATTTATAGCTTTAATTGAAAATTTAAAAATATGTGACTATCATTTCAACTGCTGTTTACTGTTTTAACTTAGTTTAATACCTCATTAATTTTGTTTGTAAGAGACATCTTTTCGGGTCAGTGTAGTGTTACATAATAAAGTAATGGTAAGTTACATTGTATCATCTACTGTAACAGCATAATGATTCTATTATAAAAGTAGTAAATAAACTTATTAATATATTAGCAATTTATCAAATTCTTTGCATTATATTGAATCTAAAAATTGCTTTGCTATTCATTAAAAATCTGTTTACTATTCGTAATACGATGAAACCTAAATTTGACTGCGCTTTTGATGATTTTCAATAAAAATGAAAATACAAAAATACTTTTATGTTAGATGTGCAGTACTGTTACCAAAATAACGGTACACTATAATAGAACATTCCATTTTACACCGTCCTCGTGGTATTTTCAATTTTTTTGCAAACTTTTTATAAAATTGTTTTTTTTAAATTTTATAATTTATTTCTTCATTTTAATTTCAATTAATTGAAATAGAAATACGAAATTTTACTTCACTTTTTAAAAGTTAAATGAATTTTTTCGATATGGTTTTGCATATTAACAGATAACTCGGCGATTATCCGTAAAATTCCACATAACTTCCTCCATCCCTCACTCCCTCCCTACACAGTTACACTAAATTGTATCTAAATTTTATTTTCATTAGTTTGTCTACTATTTCTTGTGTATATAATTATTGTGTGTGAATTTTCGGTTAGAAAAATGTAAAATTTCAGTCGGTTTTCGGTTGAAATTAAAGCCAAATTTTGGTTAAACTTTTAGGTAGAATTTTATTGTAAAAATATAGTTGCCAAGACAAATAAAGTATTAAGAGATGCTATACTGATCTCTGAAATTTTTTAGTATCTTTGAGGAGTTCAAAACTCATCGGATTTAAAAGATAATTTTTCTTTTTCTCACATTTCAGTCGAAAATTTTTAATTTCGGTTTTTTCGGTCAATAATATTTACATTTAAAATCATTATAATAACTCAATTAGTGTCTAAAAGTATCTTAACCGAAAGAATAAGATAAAAAAAAGTTTCGGTTAACCAAAAATTCACACACCTAATAATTATGTTTGTACAGTTGTATTGTAATTGTCAAATATACGTCAATCACTTCCGGTCAGATGAAACTGCATTAAAATTAATTATAGTATAATGGAAAAAATTTCATCTACACTGCAGCAGCTATATTGTACAGAAACAAAAATTATTGCGCGTTATTTTAAAAAAATTACACAAAACATGATATGTTAATATTTTGGCTTTAATACGTTTTTACATTTAAATAACGACAGAATAACGGAGAACATAAATTTAATGAATAGTATAGCTTATACCTTACAAATCTATAAAAAATTATCCAAATATTATACAAAAGAATGACCTCTTATTTATGTTGAGCTCTGTTTCATTACAAAAAAATTAATATTAGAAAAAGCATTAAATAGAGTGTTAGAAATATGTAATTATTAATATTAGTTTGTAAAGTTAGGCAATATATATAATACAGTAATGAATAGCTTTTAATATACCGCTGAAATCAGCGCATACATAACTTAAACGCGTTATAATAATAAGGTAAAGAATAAGTTAATGTTTTTTGTTGATCTGTTAAAATTTATTCGTTTGTGTCTCATATTTATTACTATATTGCGTTTCAATGATAAATATCTTGTGCCATCCATAACAGCCATACAGCGCGTCACACCTATGAAATTAATATGATAGCGCAGGTATTTATAAATATTCAAACGCAGCAAACATTACATAAAAAATAGGTTAAAAGCATAGTTCACAGGAGAGCACAGTATAGCACAGTATAGCACAGTATAGCACAGTATAGCACACCTACATCTTTGTTATGCGTGACCGTTTGCAGGACTCACTGCGTTCCCGTTCCCATTACCGTTCCCTGTTCTGCTCATCTTCCACTCCAAGTACAAAAAATAAGCTCCTGCTCCGTACGCGAGGAAATTTAACAAACCAAATACCTGTTCAAAAATTAAATTTAGAAAAAAGTTAATTAACTATATTGTAATGATATTATTGAAAGTAATAAAATATTATTCGTTTTTTGCGATTCATGACATTGAATCGTATTTATTCATGCAGTGGTTAATGACGATATTATATATGATTTATACGATGACATTATATTTAAATGTAATGAAAATAAACTTCGTTACCGCATAATGAACTTTTCGCTGAATTAACAAATTTTGGACCGAATAATTAATTGTGCTAAAGGTTTGGTACTACTTTGCAATTATAAATAATTTAATAGTATCGTAACAGATAGTTATTAAGAAGTCTTAATCCATTAGTAGTTATCGTAATTCATCAAAAAAATTAAAAAAATTTAAAAACTTTATAAGCAATAAAAACTTCCACGCAAAAGTTTTAATATACTATAAATGAAGAAAACATATAAAATTACAAAATCGAGATGAAATAACGTATTACCTCACTTTACTCACCATAGTGAGTAAGAAATTTTTAAGTTTAAAAAATTGATACCTTACTCACCATAGTGAGTATAATGAAATCAATTAAGACTCAAATATTATCTTCTTCTGCCACTACTTTGCCATTCTTGAACCACATCACCGATTAGCTTAAGATTGGTATCAATTGATTCCAATCAATAAAAGGAATTGATTGACACCAATCTTAAGGAAATTAGTGATATGCTTCAAGAGTGGCAAAGCATTGGCAGAAGATTTAATTAAAATATTTTGGACAAAAAACTTTAGCATTACTTGCTATGGTGAGTAAAGTGAGTTTGGGGCAAAAATTCCTCCCAATTTCATCTTACTCACTATGGTGAGTAAAGCGAGGTAATACGTTACAAAAAAAATAGAATATATTACTGTATTGCTTCTTTTGATGGTAATGAGGTCTAAATATAGGTAACATTTCTATATAGTAATGATACACACTCTCTCTCTCTCTCTCTAGTAATGAAGAAATTAGTGTAGAATTGGCAGTATTGAATGTCAAGGCAAACAAAAGCGCATAAAAACTCAACCAACACTTTCTCATTGTCACCAACATTTGTCAATTTTTAATTACGTTAAGACAGGTTATTTTATCATATATATATTAACGAGGCTAATAATTTAAATAAAAATTATTTTTAATATGATATTTTATACGAATTTTGTTTTACGTTTTAGTAAGTGGACATTTAAACTCTTTAATGCTTATGTTCGAACGAAAATATCAATTCATAAGCTTTAAATTTTATAAAAAAATAAGTTATGAACGCAAATCATTATAAAAAATAAACATTTAAAAAAAATATCTTTTAAAAGATGCAGTTATTTGTTTGTGATTAAGCAGAGATTTAAACAGTAATAAATTGTTTGCTCCGACGCTATCGCTAAAATCTAATTTAAAGCTATATATAACATAAAAAATGTAAAGTAATATTTACTCCCGCAGCGATATATGTACCAAAGAAGTTCACTCCGAAATAGTTATTGAAATATTCGAGACTGATTCTATAATCGGCGCGACACGATAAGGTGAGGTGAATTATTGCAGTGATTAGTAATGATACTGTCACTATCGCTGTATAAACAAGTTCCTATGAATTATGTTTTTTAAGAAAAATATTAGAATTATCATTGCATGTATGCTATTGTATGATGAAATATCGAAATAATTCACACTCACCCCAAAAATCCAGTTAAAAGTTGGAAATACGACGTTTCGCAGTGTGACGAGAATGCAAAAGCATAATATCAATGTAATGGCAAATGAAACGGCGACTACAAAAGTGAAAAGCCTAGAAAACCACTAAAAAGGAAAGTCAACAATGTGTCAATAATCAATTTTGAGAAAACATAATCCTAATAAGGCATATATAAAAATAAATGTGGTAAATAGATCTTTAAACTACAGTTTGGCCTTCAATATGATTAATCTGGGACATCAACACCTTTGATCGTTTTTTTAACGATTACTACACTATTAGAAAATATTTAGTTATAGTAATGAATATATCAAATATAAAAATTGCTAAAATTAAATATAATATTCAAATTTTTAAAGGGATTACACCCATCGAAAGTTATTACTTGTCTCAATTAAACATTTGTTTTAGAGAAATTTCGCGTAATATTTTTAAACAAATAAAGCAAATTTCATACTTATTAATTAATATTTTACCCGTTACTCACTTGACGGCTAGAGTTTTTTTGTAGTCTTAAAAATAATTAATTTGAATTAAAGTTTTTTAATTCAATGTTTTTAATGAAATTTCAATCTTATTAATAATTCTAGATGGGATTATGTGTAGGTATAAATATATTTATAGAAATAAAATTAATTGAAAGTTATGCTAATTATTGGGAATAACTATAAAACAATTTTTTAAAACCATTTTAATATAAATTTGAATAATATATAAATAGATGACTAATACCTTGTTTGCTTTTTCAATCCCTAATATAAATATTTATATACCGAAATAAATTGACTGAAACTTATATTTTGAATTTCATAAAAACAACTTGATTGATACATTTATAAACTATTTTTTAAAAATTCAAAACATGATCAGAACTATTCAATTATTCTAATTTTCAGGACATAAAAACTTATAGCAAAATCAACAAAACAAATCGCAACAAAAAATTGTAATTTCATAACTTACTGTTAACGGCGGCGAAACACAGCACATGCAAACAATTGCAATAACCTGTTGTTAAAAAAAGTATATATAAATAACAATAGTTTCATTAATTGTTTATTTTTTGTTTATCCGTGTTAATTATAACTTATGTTATTTTTTGTAATATTTTTTTAAAAAGTTTCCTGTTTTTTTCCTGTACAAAATTCATTATACTTTACCGTAATATTATTAATGGACTTTCGTTGCGAAACTACAACAATATTATGTGTTGTCGTACTGACTTAAGTTTCGCGTCAAACTGTGAAAATAAATTGTTTACGAATCGATATGTAACTACGATTTTGAATAGCTTTATTATATTGAATATATAACTACACTAACTTGTAATTTACTAAAGTAATAACAAAATCTTAATATATTCATGTTTTGCATGTATTTGCAAAAATTTTCTTAAACAAGCGAATAAATTTATTAAACATAAACAAAAATCTTTTGACCATTATCTGGTATTCTGACCCTTAATATTTAAAAGATTACTAGACATCATAGTAAATACAGTAAAAAGATCGTGTTTTGATAAATTAACAGAAAAAATCTAAACAATTATTATTATTCATAGATGACCCCAAATATTGTAAATTAGAGTTATTTGATTATATCGAGTAAAATAACTCCGTTTTTTCAACAATTCTTGCTTTTGAATATATTAGGTTATTGTTAAAATTTATGAATACATTAATCGCTATAATGTCTATTGTAAAATGTAGTTTTTGATATTGGATCACAAAAGGTTAACTAAACAATAATTGTTTAGTACAATAAACAGAATTTGAATAGAATTTTATTCCATATTTTATTTACTTAATACAATTACCATATGCAATATATACTGAACAGTAAAATAATTTTAGAAAATACACTAACTGTAAGTTTTATTAACCATTTACTTTACCTGTTTTGAAGTTTAATTTTAAAGATTTTAAGAATATTATTGTATAACAGTTATTACTAAATTAAAAGTTTTGCTTAAAATTTACTATTTGGATACGAATAAAATCGGATTTGAAATATGTATGCAATGAATTATAGAAAGTAAAAAAAAGTATACGCATAAAAGTGTAACTTACGAGTTGTACTATTTTAAGCACACCAGGAATAGTTTTAAAATATTCTGGATTAAGTCTTAAATCATCTCCGATACCAATTGGTTCTACTTTAGCTTTTGCTGCGAAAGATGCGGAATAATGCGGTGATCCCTTTTGGACGTGTGTCGTGGTTACTTCAGCGGGCATTTTGTAAAATAATTTCAATCACAATAAACATACAGCACAATAATAACACTTTTTCACTTTTATTTCTCAGAAAACTATAAATTTTAAAAGATGTTTAATAACTAGCAAAACATAAAATTAATTAACAAAAATGAGTAGTGACTCTAACGTAAAAGTTTTAACGTGAATAGACAACAAATTGAGGTTTTATTCCTTCTAAGGATGAGAATCTGCATCGAGATTTCCAAGGTTAGCAGAAAAAAAGCTTAGAACCTGTTTTCAAGCCTCTAAACTGTTATGTTTGTAATAATTGTGTGCGAGAATATATATGTAAAAAATATTAATAATAACAAAGTCAATAATAAAAATCGTTTTGTAATGTTGTGACTACTATTGTAAGTGTGCGTTACAAACACTGCGCCAACTCTCGCACCACACAACCAATCATTGTAATGGTGTTTCAAATCCTAATAAAAATTAAAACCTATTGTGTAAAAACTAAAACAGTGTATGTGAGAAAAAAATGCAAAACAGTTCGTGCTTTGAAATGAGGACAAAAAGTGTTGTAAAACACCAAAACTGAAGTCAAATATTTTATTTGAATAAAAATGTAGGATTATTGTTAGATTGCGCCAATTAATTTGAATTAGTAAAGATTAATTACATTTAAGGGCAAACTAACAAACTTTAAACAATGAGTTTTAGAAAACTCTCTTTAATAACATTAAAATTCTCTATTAAAGATTATTTTTATTATTTTACTTATAGTTAGAATTTAAGTTATGAGAGTTTGACGGCTTGAGGATAAACGACAAAAAAAGAGGAAAGGAGATAATAGGATTAGCCTAAAGATTTGCAGATTTGAACGCTACAAATTTTTCAACGAGTTTATTAATAAATTTAGTGAAAATGTTTACTGTATAGCATAGGCAATAGCAAAGTTGGAACATTTTGGAACTGAGATAATTTAGAAATCTTATCCGATTTAAATCAGCATTCTTCCGAAAAAAAAATTGAAATAGTATTTGAAAATAACCAGAAACAGATAAATTATTTTTTTTATCTGACTTCGATAGAAAATTGTCAGATATATGGATTTGGGAATGTCTGTCTGTCTGTCTGTCCGTGTGTCACGCTCTATTTAATAATAACGGAATTTTCCTCGATACTAGTAAAGAGAATTTTCTCTTTGATAATAACGGGATTTTCCTCGATACTAATAAAGAGAATTTTCTCTTTGATAATAACG
>JAQIVF010000803.1:0-17952 GCA_034698365.1 Steganacarus magnus
CTGTCTGTGTGTCTGTGTGTCTGTCTGTGTCTGTGTGTCTGTCTGTGTGTCTGTCTGTGTGTCTGTGTGTCTGTCTGTCTGTGTGTCTGTCTGTCTGTGTGTCTGTCTGTCTGTCTGTGTGTCTGTCTGTGTGTCTGTCTGTCTGTGTGTCTGTGTGTTTGTCTGTGTGTCTGTCTGTGTGTCTGTCTGTGTCTGTCTGTGATTTTATAACTGTTTCATGTCTTATATGTTTAAAGAATATTCATTTACAGTACTTGTTCATATCGGCAAGTAACACCAATTGATCGCTCTCTAATAATAAAGAGCCATCAGGTCTTCTATTGGAACTAATCAATGATGACAAGTAACTCCAATATTGCGAGTGTGAATTCAACACTTCATTTAATGCACGAATTATTGGCGTAAAAGTTTCTCTTTTTATGTTTGTATTGTTAATCCTATGCTCGCAATTATTGTTCACAAATGTTTGAGTGTAAGTTATACTTTGTTTGTTAGCATTCAATAGCATCCATAATAACACTACAATAATGAAGCACAAAATAATTGTAAAATTTTTATAAACAGTATTTACTAAATTTGTTGCAGAAATGTTTTTAATCATAATTATTAACAATTTATTATTCTATATTAACACGCATTTATTTAGTTTTTTTTGTGCGCTATAATAATTGAAAAATACTCGCAAAATATAATATAAAATTTTAATACTACATTCAAATTAATACAATGATAATGAAGCACAAAATAATTGTAAAATTTTTACAAACATTATTTACTAAATTTGTGGTGAAAAAGTTTTTAATCCAAAATAACAATTTATTATAATATATTAATATGCGTTTATTTAGTTTTTCGATATAACTTATTAATATATAGCTTGTTTTATAGCTTAACTGCAAAATACTTGTAAATTATAATAAGATTAAAAGGATTAAGGGATAAGATTTTTCGGGAAATAACTTACGTTTCTATTTATTAGCTTAATGTTTAAGAATTTACCAATATATTGAAAATTTATTTAGAAATTAATACTTTACTCAATGTTTTAGCAGAGAGATTAGCATTAGTCAAGCAACAAAACAAAAAAATTCTTCAAATTATAGTCATCTCATGGAGATTTCTAAGATTTTATTAATCAAAAAATGCTTAATTTTGGGATAAATCCATGTATAACTAGCAACAAAAGAAAAAAATTCTATAAGAAAATTATAGTCATATCATGGAGATTTCTAAGTTTTTATTAATCAAAAAACGCTTAATTTGGGGATAAATCCATGTATAACTTTGAATATGAAATTCTCTGCACTTCAAAGGTATTACAAAAAAACTTCTACTTTAGGTATTTTATGATAAAGATTTTTGCTGCCTTTCACAGTGCATTGCGTATCACATTTCTAATAAAATAATCAAATATTAGGGAAAATCAAATTGAGACATACCTAGAAACCAAAGCAGTTAGCGATTTGGGACGAAGAGACGACATTTTCCACTGAAAAGTTAAAAATCTCTCCCAAATTTTGAATTGAGATTTAATCTTTTTAAGATCCCGATTCCCAGAACGATTTATATAGTATTTTTAATCCCGAAAAACTGAATCCATACTTAGACTCGTAAAAGTTTTTTTTTGCCAGCGCTTAGTTTCGAATAGAAAAATTTAGGTTAGTCAGTCATTTACAGTGAGATTTGGAGCATAAAAAATTAGATAAAAATTTATTACTGAAATATTACGTTATCATTTGTGGTGTCAGAAGTCAGTTTGTTATATATCTATAATATATAAGGTGTTCGCGAATTATATTAAGTCGTATGCTTGTTTTTTATGATAAATTTTAATGTGTATTTAAGCTATCTCTGGCAGTTTCTAAAGTTTCAGCTTAAAAGATTAACCCGATTCTAAGAAAATAGCATTTTACTAAACATATGCCAATATAATTCGCGCACATTTTATATAAAACTTGAGTGTCGTGTCGACAAAAGATGTCGCCTTCTGTTTTGCCTATTAGACTGCTCAGAGTTTCGTCAAAATAATATCTATGAGTGCTGTGTTGCGATGAGACATACACTCTCGACAAGTGTTGTGTGAAAGGTCTACGCATACGTTGATTGTGGTCAACACAGCACACGGTGTGTTCCCTCATTGAATATCGGAATACCGATGTTAATGAGATGAAGGTTTCATTAGTGTTACTGTAACAGTATAAGTACAATGCAATTACTTTTAAATAATAATAGATGTAGAAATTAAAAAAACTGTTTAATGATTTATTAAAGTTTCTTTAAACTAGAAAATATTATACAAAAAATAATAATAAATTTATTCGAGCGCAGTATAATAGTCCCGAAGCCAACCCTTAATAATCTCGATTTCTTGTTTGCGCGCAGCAGTCAACTCTGGCGGATCATTAGCGCCAGTGGCGCGCAGGTCTTCGTGATGACACGCGTTCGGTATCAGAATGGCAACCAATGTCGGCGAAAGTGTTTCGAGTACTCCACCCGCACTCCACGGGTCTCGCAAACCATTGCTGAATATGATATTACTGGCACTCTTGATATCCCGTCCACCAAACATCATCACCGCTTTCTCGTACTCCGCATACACGCCATACTTATCATAGCATTCTTGCGCGTATTTCGTGAAATTCCACGGATTATCTTCGAACATGTCGTGAATGCCGTCCGAACAGATCGGCATAACCATTTCGGTGCACGCCTTCAATCAAAATGAGATTTTAGTAATAATGATTGAGAATAAGCTCAAAGTACAGCTTAAGCTTACCTGAAAATTCCATCCATCCGTACCCAAATCACTAGACATTTCGTCACTGATATCATTGCATTTGGTTTGTCCGGTATAGTTATAATAAACTGAAACACCTTTAAAAATGTCTTGCAATAGAGCTCTATCTTCTTGATTAGGATTTGTGAAATGCTGACACACAACGCCTATCGGATATGCGGGCAGAGGTTGCAAAAACGATGCGGCGTTCGGATAGTCGATCATCGCTAAGCTCTCATACGTTGACGAAAGCCATCCAACAAAATCGTCCGTTTCGTTCGCTTCAAGTGCTTTGCACAGCGAGAATGTTTGCGACAACCATTTGCGTCCGTCTTCAGTGCTGGCGAGTCTCCGAACTGCAGGCCAAGAGTTTCTGATGGTTTGCGAGCAGTTTTCCGAGTATTTTCTGAAATCACTGGTCACAATGTCATAATAGCCGCTACAGTTGTATAGACCGGGAAACTGTAAAATCGGTGCACTGCCCGCTAAAGCTCTGCCAATAATAATATATAAGTTAGTTAAAAATTAGTTAAGCAAAAATATTTTAAATATTACCCGATAGTGATGTGAGGATACTTGAGCCTAAACCACGTCGCGAGCATACCTACCAAATAAATGTCATACAAAAAGTATTAAATAAAAATTACTAAAAAATGAATATTGAGTAATAATAACCTCCATAACTGCCGCCAAACGTAATCACCGGACTTTTACTCGCAGTCGGTATGCTTTCTTTGAGATAATCAATCAATTCAGCGAAATCCGCCAATGCTTGTTCACTGGTTAGAAATCCTAAATTCGATAAATTCTAGCAATCGAAACAAACAAAAATTAGTTGTGATCATAATTATCAAACAGTATATTAGTGTTGAATACCTCGTACGATCGATTTCCGTACGGCATTGACTCGCCGTAATACCGGTGCTCAGCGAACACCACCATTGCGTTAAACTGTGGCGCATTTTCCCACATAAATCCGGTGTTATTCGCGAACATAAAAATGTCGCCCTCATTGCCGGCGTAGAAAAATATCGGGCAGCCATCGCACCAGTGATCGGTCGATATTAAGTAACGCTGCTTATAGTGATTCAGATTCGCGTAACTGAAGTGATCGATCTGTTATTGATTTTGTGTTAAAACTTGAAAATTTATTTGCCATTTAATTTTATCACTTAAATTTACAGCTATACTATAATTTGTGTTTTCAATACCTTCTGATTAAACCATTTAACGGAAAAGTTTGCAGGTATTGGTGAACACTGGCCAACAGTTATCCCGAACAGTACCAGTAATAGCGTGTTGTGCAGCAACATTATGGATATGTTAACTGAGTATTAAATTTATATAAATTCAACGCAAATATAAAATAATTTTCAATAATAAGTGATATATTTCAAAACACAAATTAAAAATAAACTATCAATAAAAAAGATTAAAATATAGCAGTAGTACTGTTCAATCGTCACAATAATGTGCTCTGTAAGGCTAATAATATAAGCGACGCCAAACAAACACTATTATCTTATCGATGACTGTGTATTAAAGCCTTCGCTTCTGCAGCTTATAATCAAACACAGGTCAATAGAGATTACAAAGTGCTAAATAAAATAGATATTGAGACCAAAATGTTAGGTTAATAGTTATGTAATTCTGACTGGAGTTTGTTAGAGAAAAATAGTTACAATAATAATTGCCGAAAATTTTTCATAAATTTAAATTAATCTATTAATGCCCTGTGAACGAAATTTTTTTAAAAGTTTTAACAAACAAACTCTCAAGTATATGAGGACACTGTTACTGTACATCAATAAATGCGATAAGATTGTCGCTAGTAATTTAAGCCAGAAATTGGCTTATTATTGTATTTTACAGCGCTTAGTATTTATGCTTATCAATAGTTAGAGAGCAGTGCCTATCGTTAACACACATTGAAACATTACATACATTTTTTACTCATTATATAGCAAACATAACTGCAGACAATGAGTGAATCGCACTGCTATTGCGGCGTTCTTTGTTCTATCAAACAGTATGTATCATATGACTCCGCAAAAGCAGTGCGATTCACTCAGTGTCTGCAGTTATGTTTGCTATATAATGAGTAAAAAATGTATGTAATGTTTCAATGTGTGATCGTTAAGTGGATATCAATAACAGTATTAGCTATAAAATAGTAATAGCCATATTATAAAAAGCAAAGAAATTGAATAGAAAAACATTTACTAATATTTGAATGTAAGCAAAATTTAAAAAGTTTTCCGGACTCAAACTTAATTAATTCATTTCATTACAAACTATGGAATTTATTAACTCAATCAACTTAAAGCCTGATAGTAGCGAATCAACAGATAATGCGATGCAAAATGAGTTTGAATTGAAACTGAATCCGATTGACTATATTAGAAGAGATGACTCACGCGAACCAAAAGATAATCTAAAGCATAATGAAGTTACGAATAACACCGATAATAGAGATCCGATTGACTATATTACGAGAGATGACTTAAAGCCTGACTCACGCGTAAACCAACTGAAAGTCTAAGGTATAATGAAACTAAAAAATAACAACTGATCCGATTAACGAAGGAATGTTAGAAGAAATTACTTATATATAGCATATGATAAACAAGATAAACCGCAACAGAAATAGTTCAGTTAATTTAAAATAGATGTATCTAACAACAAATGTTTGTTTTTTTTTGTTTTGATCAAAATTCAAAAAATCTATTGTAGAAAAAATGGTATAAATTCATATAATAATTTTTAATTTCTGTTTTAAATTTATAATTTAAATAATTTATCAATTTATTTCGTGAATTCGTTGATTATAAAATAAAAAACACGCGATTAATACTCTCGTGTTTAAATATACTGAATTTTCGGCGTGAGAACTATTTTTGTTAAGCTATTTTTTTAAAATTTATGTAACGAAAAATTTTTAACAAATATTCAAAGTCTCAAAAACGCCAACTGATTTCAGGATAGACTCGAAAAAACAACTGCATTAAAGCGATAAAAAGAAAGAATAGCTCTTGATTTTAAGCTCGTTTATCATTCAAAGTTTACTTTTGTATGATTCAGTGTATTATTGCTGATAATTTCGATTGAGGCACTACTTATCGTGAAGTAGATATCAATGACCTTTTATGCACTGCAGCAGTAGAATATTCAATAATAGCCAAATTGAATAGAAAATATACTATGGTTTAAGTCATAAGAAGCTGTTAACAAACATTATTGTTGTTCAATATTTATGCAAATTTTTTTTTTGGTCATCATCTAATATTTTGTATGAAAGTGTGTCGCTTTAGAGAAATTAATTGAATCACATACGTGCTAAGAGGTTAAAACTGATAGATAATCTATAAGTATATAGAAGTTAATACTTATTTTTCTAGAGATCCGATTGACTATATATTAGAAGAAATGGCTTAACGCCTAAAGAGATAGAGACATCAAAATAATAGCATTTGACAACAAAACACAAATTTTTGAAGATCAAATAAATACAAATTCTCATTGATTTTCGCAATCAGTTATGATTAATAGTAATAAAAATGTGTAATTAATGAAATTAGTAATTCCTATATTTCGTATCTTTTATTAAAAACTATAAAATTTTGAACACATTTATGTAAAATAGAATTTATTATTTTAACTAAGATAATATGTGTGATATAATGTTTAATAGATAAATAGTGTGACAAAAATTGTATACTAATTTCATATATGTATTTTGAAAAATAATAAAATAATCAATTATTATATAATAAAAAATGTATATAATTAATTAATTAAATGGCAGTTTGCAAAAAAAATTCACGAGACAAAACTAAATTATTATAATTTCAGCTTCTTTTTCGACTTCGAAGCAACACTTCTTGGCTCAGGCTTTTCATCGTACCTCATATTACCATTGCGTAGCATCTCCTGAGTGGACGGGAAATCGGTGTCCCAGTAGTGTTCGGGCGACTTATACGGCGACCACTTAGACCTGTGTCGCGAACACTTCGTCATCTTCGCGCGCATCTCCTCCTCGGTTATGCCGCGGTATCGTTGCTTATAGTAATCCTCGCACTCTTTGCACGCGTAACCGTTCAACTGTTTTCGGTCGTCCTTTTTCCTCACCGCTGGTCCCAACGTTTTTATCACTAGTTTCACGGATTTATTATTATAATTAGTTGATTGTTGCTTATTTTTCGCTAATATATGATTAGTTTTATTACTACTTTTCGTATCAAAATCGCTGCTGTGGTCATCATTTATTTCGATAACTGATTCGTTACTAGACTTTGCTGGCATTTCGTTCACATTCTGTTCTTCTTCGAAGTTCATGTCCAAATTAATTGGCGAATTATTTAACGAATCGGGAATCTCGTCGGGAAAGTCATCGAACTCAGTGATCGCTTCTACGCGTTTATTGCGCGCACCGATATTAATATCACTTAAATCATCACATAAAGTGTTGCTGGCGTTAGTGTTCCTCACATCAGACTCAATATGTTTGACACTACTCTGCGAACCATTCAACGAATCTGGCACTTCATCGATCATATCACTATCACTGATCCAGTCATTGTCATAACTAGTAGTGGTGTCAACAAACTTCGACTCATTTGACGAGTCGTTCACAAGAATCGTGTTATCGGTGACCGAAACGCAAACATCGCTGTCATTGGCGGACAGAAACAGTTTTCTTCGATGCGTTTCCTTACCATTGAGTGATAATGAATGCGAATCGCCATCAGTTTGACACTCATTATCACGCGTTACCGCAGCACTAAGTGTCAGCGCTTTAAATGCTCGCAATTCGTCCAATTCTTTGCACTGACACGAGTGCTGATCCACTAATTCGTTATACTTTTCATTCAGTTCAATGTACTTGTGTTCAATTAGTTGTTTGTCTGCGCGCAATGCCGTCATCTCTTGCGGCAAATGCAGAGTCAAAATCGCGTTCAACTGTTCCAAGTGATACGTTGCCGCCTCTGACGCGGTAGACGATGAAGCGGTAGATGTGGTCGACAGTTGTGATACGGTTTTTTCGCTCATTATATTCTCGTCTGTTTAGCTTTACTTAATTAAATACAAAATCATACAAACAAAACATTTTTCAAAACACATAACAATAACAACAATTTGATAAATAATAAACACAGCACGCGTTAAATAAAATACAAAAATAAATGATGTCAGTTATAATGAGTAGAAAACAAATGCTATTTGTCTCGTTTGGGTACAGTTTGTCGATATATAAGTGAACGTTATTTTTGTTTATTTTCTATTTTTTTAGTGTGTTTGATACTCCGTACTTATATTGCCATCTATTGGTTTTCACACCAGTAATAAGTACGCCTGAAGAGTAATATAACTTTCGTTATCTTTAATTATGAAATTTAAAATTTTATTTACTCATATATAATTATAAAGAATTTACACGTCGATTCGTAAAAATTGTTTTAAACTTTTTTTTTTACAAATTTAAGCGAATTTACTAATTAAACGAGTAATCATTAAATAATTATAATTACTTAAATTATATTTGCTTAATTATTTAACAAAATCTTATCTAAATTTTGACCTTATCTTCGATTAATAGCACAAAATAAAAATAATGAAATGCTATATTATATATATTTATGTTGTTTTCTTTATTTTTTAGAAAAAATTACAACATTTAGAAATTAAGTAAAAAAAACAACGTAAACACCAAATTTAATACAGTATTGTATCCAATGGTAACACAGATAATATAGTCTCAACTAACCTATTGAATAAATATCTTTGAGGAGAAAGTGTAGTCAGGATTATAGATAAAATAAGATTTTTCGGTTAATAATAGTTTAATGAAAAGGACTGCTGGAATGCGCGTGGGATGTAATGCGATATATACTGTATATATACACTAATTTTGCATGTGATAAAATAAATGAGTAACAAAAAATAACTTATATGTTACCAACAAAGGGAAGTTTGACAAATGTTGAGCCCCCATCCCTCATAAATAATTTAGAAAAATCATGAATTTGTAAAAGTGTGGCTTAAATTGATTGATTTCAAACTCCACTAAATTTTAAAGCTCACTGGAAATATTGAATAAAACCGGGCAAATTTGAAACACATTATTAACATAATTTAGTTTCACTGTTACGGCAGAAAGTTTTTGCGCATTGATTGGTATTTTTAATCACCAAAATCAAATAAAATCTAAAATTATCATAAGTTAATGCAAAAAACATTCAGTATAGTTTGTTATTTCATTGAAATAAAAGTTTAGTTTAAGTTTTAAATTTTTTAAAATAAGTAAAAATTCTGAAACATTAGATTATATTTTCGATGCCAACGAAATTATACAGATTATTAATATCTAGTAGTAGATAATTATTACAAGAAGCAAAAGATTTTTATACTTTTAAAAATTGTATTTTTTTTGCAAAGAAACACACATTTATGAGTTTAAATTCAAAAAAAATAATTTTAAAAAAATATAAAAAATACATTATTGTTTTTTGTTGAACTTTTAACTTTAAAAATTTGTTTAACAAGGTAACAGATATTATTTTCAATTAATTTAGTTGAGTGGCGGCTGTGATGCAAGCTTAGCACATAATCATCATATGCTGCGATTAAAATTGATTTTGCAACTTCATTACTATGAACTTTCAAGTATTTTCAACTCACAGTCTCCACCCCCCCCCCGAGTGAGAGCTAAAATTTATCTTAAGTGAGTTTTTTTTAATCTAATTGAATATTTTAATAATGCAATTAAAAAAAAATTTTATTTCCTAGTTTCGTATTAATTAATAAAGTATAGATCAAATAAAATTTTAGCGCACACTTTCATTAAATGATTATTGCTATAGCGGTTTATATCATTATTATTAACTATCAATTATTGATTTAACTAGACGTATAATAAATATATTATAAAAATAATGAACGCATACCCTTGTATTATATAAGGGGCTTAGCATTGTAACAATTTTTTTCTCTCTCTGCAGATAATACGAAACAATTTTTATGCGATTATGTGATATTATTATTATTATTGTGATATATATTTATTAATTGATATTTAATCAATAGGCGAAAAATGCTATGCACACCTATTTTTTGTAATAATAATGTGAATCACTAGAAAACATGTTATTTTGTAAATGTTTTTTAAATTTATAAATTTAAAATATAATCAATCTTTTTTTATTTAATGAATTCCGTGAGAAAACGAACAAATTTTAGCTACAGTTAGGATTTAATGCTGTACACTGCAAATCGGTTTTTTTTCTTCTTATTATGTTATCATTAAATCTGTTGCTCAATGCAATCTCATCGCATTTAGTTGTTTTAAATTTATTGCTGATGTTGTCTCAAATTAGTGCACAAAATAATGGTATGTAATTTATTAAATTTTTGTTTAAAAAAAATATTAATTCTATATGAAGATTTTCTTTGAATTTTTTATTGTGTGATTAATGGCAAATAATACTCACTTTCTTAAGTAAGCGAAGTGAAAGAGTGTCTAAAAGTAAAACTGACTAAAAGTAATAACTTAGAGAGAATAGAAATATGTTTAGAAATGTGTAGAAATAATTATTAGATAAAGCGTCAATTTGTAAAATTGATTACATTGTAAAATAACTAAACAACACTTATTAATAGATCATGTAATGCAGCATTGGATTTATTTGTTATTTTTTTGTTACTAATAAATATAAACTAATTATTAGCTTGAATACTAGGTGTAAATTTAAATTTAAAAGCACCCGAAACTCATTTGCGTTAAAGAATAATAAAGCGGTTATTTATTTTAACATGATTTAAATTGGAAAAATATTTTTTAAAGCTTTTTAAAAATATGAAAACTATAAATCATTAAAAAAAAAGCTCTCGCACTCTAACGTGCATTATTACAGTATTATTCTGTTATCAAAAAAGAAATTCTTAATAAAACTCTAATATTTTGAGAGCAGAAACATCTACGACTAACACTACCGCTGATCTGAATACAACGGTGTCAACAGATAGTTCAAGTGAATCATCATCTAACGAAACTGAGCCAACACTAATTGAACCTATGAGCGAGTTTGCGACAGTTGCGAGTGAACCCACAATAATACAAACGATGAGCGAGCTTACAGCCGCTCCGAGTGAGCCAACAATAATTCAAACTTTGAGTGAGTTCCCTGCGGTCTCAGACGAACCAACAATAATTCAAACAGTGAGTGATTTCACAACACCGCCAAACGAGCCTACAATTATACAAACTATAGGCGAGTTTACAACTGCTCCAAACGAGCCTACTATAATTGAACCATTAATTGATTTCACTTCAGTGCCAAACGAACCAACAATAATACAAACAATGAGCGAGCTTACAGCCGCTCCAAGTGAGCCAACAATTATTCAAACTATAAGTGAGTTTACTACACCGTCGAATGAGCCAACAATACTTCAAACTTTAAGTGAGTTCCCAACGGTTCCGAACGAACCAACAATAATACCAACAATGAACGAATTTACAACTGTCCCAAATGAGCCTACAATACTGCAAACAATGAGTGATTTAACCACAGCCATAAGCGAGCCCACAATTCTACAAACTATAAGTGAATTTACAACACCTCCAAGTGAACCAACTATTATTGCGACTATAGCCGAGTTTAGCCCAGTTGAGAGTGAGCCTACAATTATGCAAACTATTAGTGAATTTACTACCCCTCCGAATGAGCCAACAATAATTCAAACAATAAGCGAATTTTTAACCGCTCCAAGTGAGCCGACAATAATACCAACAATGAACGAATTTACAACTGCCCCAAATGAGCCCACAATTCTACAAACTATAAATGAGTTCACGACACCTCCGAATGAGCCCACAATTATTGAATCGATGAGCGAATTTACAACACCATCCAGTGAGCCCACTATTATTGCCACTATAGCCGAGTTTAGCCCAGTTGAGAGTGAGCCTACTATCATACAAACTTTAGCTGAAATGACAACACCTATAGACGAGCCATCGCTTATACCGACACTTAGTGAGCTCACAACACCCGAACACGAGCCAACAATAATAGCGACGGAGAGTGAACTGCTAACTCCGCTACACGAGCCAACAATTAAAATCATGGAAGAATTTACCGCAGCGTTAAGCGAACCTACAGTCGAATCGGTGACAGAATTCGCAACAGCAATACCGGAACCAACACTTTTCGAAATAACAGACTTCACTACTGGTCCGTTCAGCAGACGAACAACTGCCACAAAAATAACTGAACCTCAAACTACAGAAACGGCTGCTACAACACAGTAAGTAGACATAAACATGAGAGACTAAAATAAGTTTGTCTTTAGTGTTAAAATTTGAGAATAAATTAAAAAAGTACATTTTTAAAATCTATAGGACAAGCGCTCCAACATATGACTGTACAGCGCATGACAATTGTGGCATTTATGGAAAGTGCAACAATGTTACGAAACTCTGTGACTGTGTTAACTCTATGTTTACTGTGGACGAAAATAATCGATGCGCGAAAGATAAGCGGTGGTGCAAAAGTAAATGCGGTGACGAACAAAACAACTGTGTCATAATTAATTACGAGAACAACTATAAACTAGTGTGCAGTGATTGCGGTGATCAGCAAAAATTAATTCTCAACCGAACTACCGGTGAGTGCGAACGGAGGTCACACTGCGGAAAACAAGAAGACGGCAGACTAGAGTGCGACAAACATAAGGCAATGTGTTGGATGGACGACTCACAGCCTAAAGGCTATTACTGCCAGTGTCCTAAAGGCATGCATAACATTAGCGGTACTTGCGTTGATTTGTGCGAAATCGCAGCTAATATTCAGAAATGTTACACTGATTACGGATTCTGTGTGTATGACGAACGTGATGCGACGAACGAGCTTCACTGCGAGTGTTACGCCGGTTTTTATCGTAGCGGCTCTCAAACTAAGTGCGAAATGGCATTGTTTACGGTGCAGCTATCGGTTATTATCAGATACGTTATTAACGCGGAGCGCTTCAAATCATCGCCTGTTTACTATGACTCGAGTAGTGTGAGCTCCGGTTTATTTCTGATTGAGCAACAGCTCAATCAAGACATTCAAGCGGAAGCGGATAAAAATTTAGTGATTTCAAACGCGGTTCAAATGATAAAAAATAGTTTAGTGGATGTAGATATCGTTGATGTAGCGTTAGTTAACTGTAAACCTTCGACTAGTAATAGTAGCGGTGATAAGAGTTACGAAACGTATAATTGCGTGCTAACGCTACAGTTAAGTAAATCGCTTAACGAGTCTTATGTCGAGCGAAAGATAACGGAAAAGTGTGTGAATGCCACGATTTCGGGCGATAATTACTGTGCTTTCAATGGCAGTATTTATCTGAAAAAATTGCAAACTGTTACAGATTTTGAGGTATGAAATATTTTTTTGAATTAATAAAATGATTGTTTTTTGGTCGTTAGCGGTTGATTATTTCACATAAATATGCGGATCTTAGAGATTTTTTTTTGTTATCAAAAATTTTGTCGAGTATTTCTTTTATTGCATTGAAAGGTTAAATTTAATCAGTTTGAGAGAAGAATTTATTTATTTGATGATATGTTTTACCTGTTAAAGGAAGTTTTTTATCTGACTCTTGCAATGCATGAGCAGATTAATGGATTTGGATCTGTCTGTCTGTCTATCTGCCGGGGATTAATATTTTTTAGATAGCTATTTGTTGTGTGAAATGATTGAATGAATTATTAATATTAGAGTTTGTTTTTTCTATAATTCAGTGGTTCCCATACTTTTTTGTACTGCGACCCTAAATGGATGAAAAAAATTGTTCGCGACCCTATAATAAAATAATTATAAATTTAAATTTGATTTTGCTTAACTAAATATTCAATACATAGTGATATTAAACATTTACGGAATAAAATCTTATTGCGTGAAAAAATAAGGTGATGGTAATCATAAGATTCATTTCAAAGCTAATTCTTTAATTATTAATAGGCTATTAAATTTCTTAATTTTTAATTCTGACCAAACAGACGACCCAAAAATTTAGCATTACGACACATAGGTTGGGAACCTCTGCTTTTAATTCATTTAATAGTTTCATGCAATAGGTTTCACAAGATGTATATATCTATATCAGAAAATATATATAAAAAGCTTAGAATATCAAACATATTCAGTTTTATCAATTGTATTTTATTATTGATTACATGTCACGTTCAAAGTATTTATTACATGAATGGCGCTCGAAGCCGAGCGCGAGCGCTGAGCGTAGTTTTTTTGTCAAGCGTGAGCGCGAGTGCCGAGCGTTATATACCGAGCGCGAGCGAGCGCCCTGAGCGTTAATAATTATAGAAAAAAGATTTCACACGTTTATGAAATCAAAAAAAATAATGCTTATAAAAATTTCTAGTTAAAGTTTAAGTATATAAACTAATTATGTCAAAATATTTTTTAAAATTAACGAATTTGACGCTCGCTTACGCTCAGCGCTCGAGCGTGTGCTAAAAGTGAGCGCTGAGCGTTTTCATTTTCACGAGAGTGAGCGCGAGCGTCGAGCATTATTTTTATAGCGAGCGTGAGCGTGAACGCCGAGCGTGTCCATCACTGCATGAATGTATAAGATTTTATTTCACTAAACTATATTTTTGCCCCATATTTACAGTTTAATCAAAAAATACCTAAAGTAAAACTAAGTGCGCCCATAAAAATTAATATAATAAAATTTATTTAACAAAAAATTTCTCGATAGCCATGCACTCAATCGCTAAACCTGTGCCAAAAACTATCAAACTACTCGGTGTGCGCGCAAGAAACCGGCTCAACACAGTACCAGTGTCTGTGTCCGAAAGGATTCCGAGCCATCAAACAGCAGACCACATCACTGGGCACATCAATCAATCGAAACGACCTGAAACTGGAGCAATGCGAAGACATTGACGAGTGCGCAGAAAAGCTCAACTGTTCGGGCGTTCACCAGACGTGCGCGAACACAATCGGCAGCTACGAGTGCCACTGCGATGACACATACATTCCGTACGACATCCACAACGATAACAACGGCTGTGTGTCGGTATGCGCTGGCGTTGATTGCGGTCCGCACGGCAGTTGTGTTCCGAACGAGAAAAGTGAATATCACTGTCAATGCAACGACGGATTCTCTGGCGATAAGTGTTTAATCATTAGTAATAAAGGTATTTCGCGTGATATTAGTCTGAGTCATATGCGCATAATTGTTTATCTCTCTCTTACAACATTTTTTCATTCTTTTCACTCACTCTCAGAGCCACTATTATCTGTGGAATGGATTGTGATTATTTCAGCAGTTTCTGGTGTACTAATCATATGCCTAATAATCTCCGGATTTGTTTTCGGAGTGTAAGTATAGGATTTATTTAGAAGGAGTTTGTCTATTGTGATAATTGTGATGCTTCGCTGACACTTCTCAATTTTAATCCTCAGTAGGTGTGCAAAGAATAAGTCAATATCGTTAGTATCGCAGACAGAACAAAATCGGCGCTCAGCGCATCCGGTGGTGATCGAACTAAATGGTCGAATGCGTCGATCAAATTCATTATGCAGTGTGACTAGTCTCTGAAAATAAGGTTAAAATAACGAAGACTTTAGTATATAGTGATAATGAATGGCAAAAAACTAATTAAGCATAAAATGCTTACAAAATATATAAAAATTATAAATAGGAAAATAAACACTACTAGATAAAGTCTAGAGCTGTTATTAATTTTAAAAAAATAAACTTATTTATTTAATGCTGCGTTAGTAACTGTAAAATGTAGATATTTCTTGATATTTGTATTATTAAATTATTTTATTTTTATTAAACGAATAAAACTTGATTTAAGATTTGATTTAAATAAATGTTTTTTTTCAACTAATCTCAACAAACAACTACTACTCTAACTCTACTGTCAGTTGATTTAAGGCTTAGAAGTGGATTAATTTATCGTTATTTGCAATAAGAATTCCCGAGTTTCCAAACACTGGGTTAGTGTATGTGTGTGTGCGTTGACGCAAGAATTAGTATTTGATATTAATAGATCAATAACTGTCTCCAATTACCTGGAAATTTTAACTTTCCTATTACACTATTATTGTTGAATGACTGAAGACTAGATGCGCAGCAAAAAAAAACTAAATAAATTATTGCAACGCGTGAAGAAATAAATTAATTTTTGTGTTGCGCTTTGAATGTGATTTTCGAATAACACGATTCAAGTAAACAAGAGTTAGTTATACTCAATTAGAGAGAGAGAGAGAGTGAGAGAGTTTAAGCATAAATATTTTAACGTAGATCTTGAAAGCAGTAAAATATAATTTGAATTGTTTTTTTATAGAAAATTGTTTAATAATCTACAATAAATATATAAAGAAAATGAAAGGTAAGGCATAAACTGCAAGCATTTCTTTTAAACTAGTGAACTCTTAAACTTTTCAAACTTATTTTGGTAAATTCCTTATTATATGTTAATTTCTTAATTTTACTTTAATTTAAATTTATTAATAGTTTTTTTTATCTATACAGAAATCACACTAATAATTTTGCTGAGTTTCATCGGCCAACTGAGCGCACAGTTCAAGTGCCCGGTTATCGATTACTTGAGCGGTTGCAAGTGTTACGAAAAATCGCAGCGACTGATATGCGATGGCGTACCGGACATTAACATAAAGCCTGTCCGGCCGACAGGCGGTAATTTTAAGTGGATTTATATTCAGAATAATACGACAAGTATCACCGCTATATCAAACATCGAAATGGATGTGCTGTCGATCGAAAACAATCCGCAATTAGATACCATAAACCTGGCACTATTAAGGGGCGGACCGACGCAGACATTAATAATTAAAAATAACGAAAAAATCGATGATAAAATATTCACGCAAATGAATAGCTTAACGGTAACGCAATCGCTCCGAATCGAGAACTGTATTAATATCAAAAGCATACCTGATGCTGCGTTTGGCGCCATTACCGGTAATCAATTGAAAAGCATTTCACTGCGACATAACAGTATCGGATCAGTTGGCAATAGCGCGTTCGCTAATCTGCCGCACTTGCAAGAGATTTATCTCGACTACAACACACTGACGGTGATTGCGGCTGATAGATTCGATCTTAAAGACTCTAAATCACTAAAAGCACTATACTTGTCAAACAACCATTTGACCACAATTCAGGCGAACGCAATCACCTACACTACAACTAGTCAAGTGAACATTTTTCTCGACCACAATAAGATAAACTCGTTGGCCGATATTCATTTGCCGAGTGGCGCAAACACTAAAGTTTTCTACACACAAAATGAAGTCAAGTGTGACTGTGAGCTGTGGAAAACGTGGAATAAAACCAATGAAATATTAACGCGTGTGAGATGTATTGGTCATAATCAGGAATTGCAATTCTTGCGCGATCAGTTATGTGGAGTTGTAACAACACCACCTGAAACCACAACACCCTCTACAACTACGATACCAGTTCAGACCACAACCCCATTTGAAACTACGACCCCAGTTCAGACCACAACTCCAGTTCAGACCACAACCCCAGTTGAAACAACAACCCCAGTTCAGACCACAACCCCAGTTGAAACTATTACCCCTGTTGAGACTACAACACCAGTTGAAACTACAACTCCTGTTGAAACTACAACTCCAGTTGAGACCACAACCCCAGTTGAAACTATTACCCCTGTTGAGACTACAACACCAGTTGAAACTACAACCCCTGTTGAGACTACAACTCCAGTTCAGACCACAACCCCAGTTGAAACTACTACCCCTGTTGAGACCACAACCCCAGTTGAAACTACTACCCCTGTTGAAACTACAACACCAGTTGAAACTACAACCCCTGTTGAGACTACAACTCCAGTTGAAACTACAACCCCAGTTGAAACCACAACCCTAGTTGAAACTATTACCCCTGTTGAGACCACAACCCCAGTTGAAACTACTACCCCTGTTGAGACTACGACACCAGTTGAAACTACAACCCCTGTTGAGACTACAACTCCAGTTCAGACCACAACCCCTGTTGAGACCACAACCCCAGTTAAAACTACTACCCCTCTTGAGACCACAACCCCAGTTGAAACTACTACCCCTGTTGAGACTACGACACCAGTTGAAACTACAACCCCTGTTGAG
>JAQIVF010000804.1:0-17949 GCA_034698365.1 Steganacarus magnus
GCAGAAAATTAATAAAAGTTCCATAAATAGTTATTTTGTCGTTTTATTTTCCACTTTTTTAGTCCGATTTTTACTCAATTTTTGTCCGATTTTACGTACACTTTTTAAGAGTTTTTAGTCCGAAAATGTCACGGCTCTGATTATGGTTAAAGAATATTAACGTATAATATTTCTAAATGCTTTGGTACACTAATTAAATTATTAGTAATAAAAGTACAAAAAAACTTCTTTAAGTTCACAAAATTGATATTAAATATTTCCATTTTTATTAACAGAGATTTATTTACAAAAATCTGTTAGCATACAGTAAGTAACTGTAATCATAATGATATAATCTTTTGTTCCGGATTATAAGGTACATACTGTAACTAAAAATAATTGATTAACAGCTGTTGTTTTAAAGGATAATAAAATTAATATTAACTTGTATGTACTATATTTCAGCGTTTTAGCATAGTATCTATAGTTAGGATCATAGTAGAGAGAGAGAGAGAGAGAGAGTATGAATAATCTTTAATTTTAAACATAATTATAATGATTTAATTTACCTTCTATTGGGAATTTCGTATATTTATTTAAAGTTCTTGAAAATAGTTTTAATTTTAAAGTTTTTATTAAATTTAAATTAAGATAGTCCATGTTATTAAAGAATTAATCAAAATTTATTTATGATTCACAACTTATTAGAATAAAATATTTGAAATATGATCATCATTTCAATTCTAGTTTCTAATTCACATAATTTTGAAAAATTTAATAATAAAAGCGAGAGATAAATTTTATTCTACATTCTGTATAGACCCTAACAAATTTTTCAAAGTTACTAAATGTTAACATTCTCATTTCATTTTATTCTAAATTTGCAAAATTATTTTAACTCATATTTATTTTTGCTCGATAATAATGTTCATCCTTATTATGTTACGTATATTACTAATGGTCCATATTCCTTGTATTAAATCATATCGCATTTTGTCTATAACTCGCATGATATCCGCATTTAAGTTTGTATATTAAGAACTTCATTTCAAAACATATACTGATTATGTATTGTTTTAATTAATAGTGGTAAACAAAAAATAAGAAAAATGAGAGTATTATATGTTAGTTTATTGGTATTAATTTTTTCTAGCAGTAAGTTGAACCATTGAATTTTACTCAAAACTTAGAAGATGGTCAAAAATCAATTTAAATTGATCATAAGTCTAACTATTAATTAAATTATTATTTTTAATTTTGATAATTTTCAAGTAAGTTATGGTCAATCGTGTGGTTCTGCTGTGTGGTGCGAAGGGTTTGAAAGCCAAGCCGGACCATCAGTATCTGGAGACTTGGTTGAACAGTTTCCAGGATGTAAAGGCAAGAGCAATGCTACTATTGATACCAGTGTCTATCATACCGGCAAAAAGTCTTTACGTATTGATGGAGCTGCCGGTTGGTGCGACCATATTTGGGTGACCACCACAAAGTCGTTGACTAGTATTGGCAAAATATGGTACGCTCGAGTATATTTGCGTGTGAGCCAAGGCTTACCGCTGCAACACGTCACCTTCATTGCTATGAAAGATCATAATGATGGCGATACTGATTTGAGATTCGGTGGAATATGGGAACATTTAGTATGGAATAGAGCCAGTGATGACGCAGGAGTTCCAACTAAAATAGAGCTGAGCGCTACTCTCACACCACTCAAATGGATGTGCTTAGAGTTTATGATTAATGGCAATACTGGTGTTTCGCAAACATGGTTGGATGGGAAAGAAGTGGCGGGATTGCATATCGGCAACAAAACTGTTGACATCGACCAAAATTTCTCGACTTCAAAAACATGGCGACCAACTCTGCAAGATTTTAGAATTGGTTGGGAGAGTTATGGCGATGGCACTGATATCCTATGGTTTGATGACGTAGCGCTCGGTGCCAGTCGTATTAACTGCTAATATAATGTTGATATTTCTCATTTCATTATATCTTCCTAAGCACAAAATGTTACAATTTTTGATACAGTTTTGAATATTGTGAACACTAAAATAAATTATTATTGCAGAAAATGCGTGCATTTATTTCTTGTTACTAAAGAAAAGCAGAATTATTATTACTAGTCATTTCACAAATCATTTCAAAAAGGGAAGCACATTATTTTGTAATCAAAGATTGTAAAAGTAATTCTTATTGAAAATGTTTTATTAAATTTAGTCTGAATTGAATTGGAAAACAGAGACATAAAGGGAAGGATATGTTATAATTAAGATTTAAAAATGCATTCTAGCATATACTCGTATTCTACATTCTAGTATTCTCGCTAAATTTCTAAATGATTAATAAACAAGACAAACACAATCAATTTTTATTACTTTATTACTTAAATGCATAGTTACACAGTGGGGGTCTTGCATCGGTCTGAACCCCCCTAGAAAATCGGTAAAACCTGACACCCCTTCACGAAAAATTGATATTTCAAAAATTGTCGTTTAAATCTTCAGTTACAGTTACGTTAAATGAGTTTTATATACCCCTATAATTTTTGACCAAAACGAGAAAAAATTGTCGTTAAAATCCGATGAGTTTGAACCCCCCCCCCACCTAGAATTTCTGAGGCAAACCACCTAGAATTTCTGAGGCAAACCACCTAGAGGTTTAAAGCTTGTATAAATATGCTTAGATTACTTAAATATTCGAAAGTATTACTGTGAAGGAAGCGAAAGTTTGCAGTAAGGGAATTACCGGTAATCTCTACTATCCGCGTTCAAATTCTCTGAATCAGTGATCATAGCTGGTGATTTGGTTAATAATGGCAATTCCAGATTAACACTAATACCTGGTTAATAGTAGTCGTTCCGGTAATGTGGCAAAACCGGTTAACGCCGCTTTTATCGGCAACTGATTAATATCTGAGAATGACGTTCAAAACTACGGCAAAATCTTATCAATTCTATGCTTATAATTTTAAAAAAATATTAAGTGTCAAAACTCTTGAAAATGCCACTATTTTTCATAATTTTAAAAAAATATTAAGTGTCAAAACTCTTGAAAATGCCACTATTTTTCGGCTTCAAAGAGCCTTTTTCAATCAGCTTATTATTCTAAATTTAATTTTCACGTTAATTAATTAGGTGTCTATAAATTTAACATTTTTATTTTTTATTTAAAATAATATAAGTATGTTTTTTATCAAATATTTTTAACTTTTTATTGACAGTTTTACGTTTTAAATTGCGCAACGTTAACGTTTCGTCTAGCACTCTAAAATATTACACTTTAAAACGTAAAACTGTCGATAAAAAGTTAAAAATATTTGATAAAAAACATTAACCGACAGTATAAATAAACATGATTATAAAAAATCGTGTTTCCCTGATTATTTAATATAAGTATGTGTTTAGAATTTGAGTTCATAAAGTTTGGGAAATTTTACAATTTTGCTGAATATGGTGTCATAAAATCTGACACATTTAGATCATAGTTTTAAACTGGTGATGTAGTAATTCAGTTATAGTCTATTAGACCTAATAAGAGGCATAATGAAAAGAGAAAAAAGAAATAATGAAATAATTATTGAAGTTAAAATTTTATGATTTTTCTCATTCACCGAACTATCAGTGATTGTCAGTTTGATATTAATACCCATTGTTTAATGTTTAAAACTCTAAACTCTATTCCTACAATTAAATTACTTATTTAGAATATGGTAATCGATAAAACTGAAAGAAAAAATTATCTTATCTTAACTTATAGAAAAATTAATATAATCGCAAAATTTAATCTTGTAAATGACGCATAATGTTTGCTAATTAAATTGTGTGGTCGCACAATATTTGAAGCAAGTCGAGTCGAGTCGACATTTATTAAATAAGATACTGCAATCAAAGCTAATCGATAGCTGCATCTGATGCAGTTGTGCTGCTATATATGTCTGTAATGATAAAATTGTATAAAAGCGCAAGTGTTCTGCAACTCAGCACAATATATTTAGCTCACGAGTCTACGCGTGTTTAGTGTTTGTGTGCATCATTTTCTGTCGTATGTTTTCCTCTATTTCATCATTAATTTCGTTAACGCCATTTCTTATATTATGCTTATACATAATGAAATGATTATTTAAAATTATTTGCTCAAATGTAGTCAAATAAACAGAAAATCATTAAAACATGTGATATCAAAAGTAAAAAGATATAATGAATACGCAACACTGCTTATTCGTTAATTTTTCAATGTCTTCTGCTTTCATTAGTATTCTGTTTTTCAACACTATTTTATATTTTAATTCTTAAATATTTAAAATTATTTTTATGAAAATTAATGATATATTTGTGATTTATCTATAATATAAATTAACATTTTTTTCAAACTAAAATGTGATTTAACTCTAATATATTGAAATTAACAAAAATTGAAGAGTTGCTTATAATTTAATTTTGATTCAACAATAATTTTCAAAAAAAGAATGTTATTTTATAGATGGTTCAACATATTTGTGGTGCATTTCGTGATGTTGTTATGGTTATTATTCAATATTAGCGCAACATTAACCTATAATTAAAGGTCACATTTAATTAATCCATAACTTTCTTTGTTATTTATAAATTTATATTTATTATATATAACCACTTTTAACGAAATTTAAAGTATTTCCTATAAGTTGTGCATCTGTTTGATTATAATTATTATTTGCTGAGAAATATTCAAATCTAAATTAAGAACAATATTTTATGTAACTGTTAATAATTTAAATATCTATTTTTATTTAATATCTTATGTATAAACAATTATCATTAGAGACGAAAAATTCAGGACTAAAAACAGTGTATATTCAGGAGGGAAAAAGGAAAAGTGTTGAAAATTCAGGACTATTCAGGAAAATCTATTTTTATTAACAAAATTATATGAAATTAATAAATGTGTTATGAGCACAACATACAATGAGTTGGATCACCAACAACACTAAATTCACTATCATTTTTACAATACTTTTAATTTTAGAATTTAGAGTTTCACTTTGTTTTGACACTTTGTTAACGTCTATTTACATATTAAAACACAAAATTAAAGTAATTTTTAAAAATAATAAGGTTTTAGACATTTATTACTTTTTACTGTTACCATAAAACTATTAGAAAATGACTGAAAATTTAGTGAAAACGGATATTCAGGCTTTACAATACTATTTCAGGATTAACACACATATTCAGGAGTTAACACTAAAATTCAGGATTTTCAGGAACAACAAATGTGTCCTAAAATGCTTGTTTTAGTGTGATTCGTGCACATATTCTAATCTCCTGGTTATAGTTATGTCCAGAAAGAAAAGGAATTTTCATGAATTTTTCGTCTCTAATTATCATAATATACTGCATCTGAAACAATACGTATTAATTCAAAATAACTTTTTAAAAGAATTTATGAAATTTTTCCACAAAATTAAAAATGAAAGAATTTGAGATCAAATAATTAAAAAAGAACAAAAATATGATCATAGAAAGTGTATTGTATGGTTCAAAGCAAAACTTATTTTATCATTGAGAGGTATTTAACCAATTTTTCTTCAAATCAACACCAAACACTCTTCACTCATTTTCATATTTACAGAGAAGGAAAACAAGTATTTTTTATTTTTTCAGTTAATTTTTGTTTCAAGGCATAATGTGTTATTTAATAAGAAAAACTACACTTACTGTACTATAAAGATATTCTTCCAGTTAGAAAAGTTATTTTTCTGGATAAAAAAATACCTTTGATATTAAACTCTACTGAATTATGCAAAATGTTTATTCATGAAATTATTACAATTTTTAAAAGTGAAAAAAACTGTTAATATATTAATAATATTTATTTGAAATAAAAAATATGATCATTATTAAAAATCAGACTTCTTGGAAATTAAAAGAAGACCATTTAAAAATGCTTTAAAGTTGATCAAACATATGTTTCAAAACACACTGTTCTTTCAAAGACTTCAAAGTATGGCGTTGTAGATACTTTACGGTATGTGCAATAAAATTTACTTTTGGTATTGAAAATATTTTTAGAATTCTCAAAGTGAACTTTGAGAAAATAATTATTGCATTCACTACTTGACGCTTCGCTCATTTTGTTTAACAATTTTTAAACAATAATTATAATGAAAGAATATTTAATAAATCTTAAAATGCAATAGTTTTAATTGTTAAGAATAGCATTGTCGGGCAAAAGTAAAGCCTGTCTACTGTTACAGTAGCAGCTTTAAAACATACTTTACAGATGTCAATACGGTTTTTTAATGGTAATACTTATAACTAGACTTCGGATATTTTGTTAAATACAAAATCTTGTAACAACAAAATTTCAAAAAAAATCGTTTTTACAACAAAATATTCATTAAATGAATTTTATTAACAAAATTTTTCTATATAATAGGAAAATCAAGTATAAATATAATCTAAAATAAAAAATTGCCTAAAAATCTGTCCTAAATTTGATTCAACAAAAAATTTGTTTTTTTATAACAAAATAACAACAAAAAGCCTTACTTTGTTATAAGTAAAGCCCGGACAAATATTTATTTATTTTAGTCAAAATATTTTATATTATATTGGCTAAAAACAGACAAAATATTGATTTATATTGACTTATAAAATCTGCAAAATGACTTATTTTATGACGATATGTTCACAATAAACTTATAAAGTCATTGAGTTGCAGTGCTACGAATATTTTTTTATGTAAAAATCCGTGCTCTAGTTATAAGAAAATATCCGAAGTCTATTTATAACTATTGCCTTTATAACTATTGACATCGACGCAAACTATCGATGAGGCGTTAACTTAAACGTTGACACCTTATCGATTGTTTACTTCGATGTCAATCTAAAGGCAATAGTTATAAGTATTACCATTAAAAAACCGCATTGACATCTGATGTATGCTTAAAAAACTGTAGTAATGTTAGTACTGTAACTTCTGTGACATCTGTGCATAGCGTGACCAACCCTCACGGTTTGACTGAGTCTCCTGGAATCGATAGTTTTCTTAAGGCTCCCGGGTAATGTTAGACATTGACGTTCAAACCTCTCTTAACTTAAACAAGTATTAATTGCACTTTTATATGCTTTTTAACAACATTTGTGTTTTATGAAATTTTATTAAATTTTTTATTTAATTAAAAGCGTTACTTTGTGTTAATTTAAAATTAATCTTGGATTTTCTTAGGTTTTTAATTATATAAACAACTCAGTAGAAAATATATAATTTAGTACAAGCAATAAATAGAATTATTTTATTAAAAATATCTCCCGGTCAACTCCCGGTGAAATTATTAACAAATTTAGATATCTCAAGGAAATTATTTTAAAAAGTTGGTTACTAAGTTGGTCACTTTAAAATCTGTGCACTTGTTATTTCTGCCTCTAGCTTTCTCATTGTATCGACTCATTTAATATATCGTATTTATAACAGTTATAACTTTGCTTACAATATTTAAATTAATTTGTTGTATAGACTTTTATAGTGTCGTGATCCTGTTTAAAAATTATTTTAAAACAAAATGAAGCGTAAAATAGTGAACATCTAATACTTGATGTTTTATTTACATTTTTCGTTAGTCTTAAATTAAGACTCTTAATTGTAATTCTTATTTTTTTAAGACACTTTAAATCATAATTGAAGCAAAAATGATTTCGCATAGAATAATACGAAAACTACTCATTTATTTATTTCCGTTTACTGCTTTAACTATAATTTTATGGTCTTTTATTCTTTACTTAAATAAACCGGAATTATATGAGAACTCATTAAATGAAACAAATCGTTGCATTCGACCAAAATTGAGTTTATGGAACAGTGATATTACTAGACAAGTAGAAAATTTGCCGAAATTAAAATGTGATAGAAAAAGCAATGTGTTTAATATTTTATATTCACACTCACACGAGACATCGTTTGATTGGGTGATTGTTGATAAAGGATCGGTGAAAATTAACCCCAAAGTTATAGACAAATTTGGCAATAACTTTAAGCAGTGCGACATTAGGTTTATGGAACGCATTGATGATTATCATTCTGTTAATAAATATCATATTATTCTGAACATAACTCGAAAAAAATCAAAATTATTGGAAGACTTTTTTTGGGTTAAATGTTTTACCGTTAATAATATTGTGTGGTCTAATATTATGTCTGGTATTCATTATAAGCCAAAATTAATTAATGGTGATATAAGTGAACAATTGGGTGATAAACTAAATGTTTTAATGTTTGGCTTCGATTCGTTGTCAAGATTGCACTTTATTCGTAAGTTACCACAAACTTATGGCTACTTAACAGAAACGATGGATGCAGTAGTATTAGAAGGGTATAATATTGTCGGCGACGGAACACCTCAAGCACTCATTCCAATATTAACAGGTTTTTCTGAACCAGAATTACCTGCAACTAATAAAGAGAATCCTAATTCTAATTACTGTAATATTTATCCTTTTATTTGGAAAAACTTTTCTGCGAAGGGATACGTGACAGCGTTTGCCGAAGACACTCCTGAATTCGGTATTTTCACGTATCGTCTCAAAGGATTTGACCAAATTCCTACTGATCATTACATGCGACAGTATTACGTCGAACTTGAGAAAGAGATTAGATATCATCCAAAATTATGTGTGGGTTCTATTCCGCGACATCAAGTAATGCTTAATTGGATCAAACAATTATTCGATGTCTACCAAAACACTCCCAAGTTTGCATTTGGTTTTCATGGAGAGCTTTCGCACGACGATTTCAATTTGGTTCAAGTCGCTGATCATCACCTCAAACAATGGATACAAGGTTTTTCTATTAGAAAAACATAATGTTTTATTTATATATATATATATATTTAGAAACATTGTTATTTGATAAATTAGATTTAAATGTTGGTGGATATCTAAACAACACAATATTGATTATAATGTCTGATCACGGATCGCGATTTAATTCATTAAGAGCGACACAACAGGGAAAACAAGAAGAAAGACTACCATTCTTTTCGATAACATTACCAAAATGGTTTAGAAATCGATTTCCAAATGCATATTATAATTTACATGAAAATATTTATCGTATTTCATCGCCATTTGATATCTATTCGACATTTCTAACAATAATCAATAAATTGAATGATGGTTTTGACGTCTCGAAGATTGCACCAAAATACCCAATTTCACGAAGTATTAGCTTATTTGAAGCAATACCAGAGAACAGGACTTGTACTGAAGCAGGAATTGATGATCACTGGTGTACTTGTCTGAAATGGATGAACGCTCCGTGCGATCATCAGTCGACAATCAGTGCCGCGCAAAACATCATTCAATTTATTAATTCATTAACTCATTCCGAGCGAAATATATGTTCATTATTGTCTTTGAAGAATGTAACCAAAGCAGAAATAATGATTCCTAACAAACGTTTGATGACATTTAAAAAAACAATCGATGGTTTCAACTTCGATTTTACCGACAGTACTCACGTAATTATACTTTTAAACTCAATTAAAATTTGTTTATGTGGCTTGTGATCGCAAAATAGTCTGTAGTATTTGAAGTCAACAATGGATATTCATATCTGCTAAAATTATTTAACACGTATACTATTTTAGAATTGAAAAGAAGGTTTTGAAACCACTTTTATGAGACATGGCATATAAAAAGCATTGGTTTTAGCGTCTGATACCCAAAAAGGGAAGCATTGGACGGGTTTAACTGGACGTTGTTATAAACTGCTATGAATTACTAAATGAAGTTCATAGTAAGAACTGCATAGCTATATCTCATTGCATCACCGCTACTATGCATTTATTATTTAATAAAAGGCCACCTTAATTATACACGTATTTCGCGTTTCAATGTGACAGTGAGACAAAATTAAGCAATTTTAATAGTAATCTATATCGCTTAGCATTTATCTATGGTTAAGTTCAGTCAATTTAAGGCACATTTTTACAGAAGAGGTGCATGCGTTGGGTTGTACTTCGAGAATATGGAAAAGATGATCGAAACGTTCATATAGGGCTCACTTTGTTTGAATTTTGAGAGAGTATAAGACCATTGTTTAGAAAAAATTTTAGGCCTGAATGTAAAAACTTATTGGTTACTGTAAATTACTGTAAATCAGATGAGTTTTGAAAATCCCGTATTTCTAAAGCTAAACCCTTAATAGTACTGCTCATTCGGTGCAACGATGTTTTAAAGATGATACAAGTAAAACTACGTAAACTCAACAAATCATTTAAATACAATAATAATGCCATATTTATAAACAATCTAATATTAGCTAAGAGTTTTTATAGTCTGTAAACTATTTTAGTAACAAAATGTATTAGTATTACCTTAAATTACAATTTGTCTATTGTTAATAAAAATTAGTTTGCACTCGTAAGCGCTAAGCTATGACGCATGTAATTTTGGTGACAGTTGCCATGTTATACCGAAATATATATATATAAGAAATGCTCGTAGTTTTACACTAATACTTTCAGTAACAATATTTTATTTTCTAATAGTTAACGGAAATAATATATCAAATACAATTAATAACGACACCGAGTGACGGTATATACGAAGCATTAATCGCTTATTCGACATCAACTCAAAATTTTTCAATTAAAGAAAGTGATATCAGTCGTATCAATAAATATGGTAAACAAGCGAATTGTATTATTAAATCTAATCCACAACTAAGAAAGTATTGTTTTTGTAGAAATATAACCGAAACACAATTCAATAAATTCAAATTTACCTTATAAACAACAACAGATATATATATATATATCGCGTATAATTAACACAAATATTCAGCAAAAATATATATTTAAAAATATTTGGCAAATGAAATAGACATTTGTAATCAAATATAAATTCAATTTTATACGGTATTTGTTATTTAACCAAAAGTCACCCAACATGTTCCTAATTCTCCATAAATAAACGGCAACAGAAATTTGCTCATATACCGTACTCTAGAGCTCACTATCTATATAAGGCTTAACGATTTTAGTCATTGACTGTATTATGACATAATTATGGTGTTATTCAAATAAATTTCTGTCATAATATCTGCAGTTCACAAAATCATAGAATTCAAGCAATTTTAGAACCAAACATCTTCCAAAATTTTATACAGAATAAACTTTATCATTATAAGCCGGAAATTCAAGCAATTTCAAGAAATTCATTATAAGCAGTATTCTCAAAACAGAATTTCACTTTTATTTTTATTACAAAATATTTTAATACGAAAAAGAGCTTATTATTTGCGCAGAGCTTATTCCAAATAGAAAAATTCACACATCAACCCACAAACAACAGCCTCTTAGGAGCGTGATAGAAGGCAAAAAAAATTGAGAAAGAAACCAGAACCAACATTAATTCATTTAGTAACCAATCTTACATTACCTGTCTAACTATATTTTTTTAATGCATCCATCCATTAGGCACCCGATCATAGAGATTTAATTTAGGATTACAATATATGTTTAAAATTTTTTAATTTAATTATTTAATTATAACGGTTTAAAAATATGCAAAGTCCATAATGTGCATAACATCATAGTTAATTGAGCGTGTGTTCTGTGTATTGTGTATAATAATCGATCATAATTTTTGTATTATTATTGATCTTGTTTATTGTACACAAAGAAAGAAGAGTTGTGATCTGTGGATATGGCTATAAAATACCACGTAGTAGATCACCAATATAAATCATTATCATGATCGTCGTGATCATTTAAGTAATCTTCATCCTCCACTTCATGAGCTCTATCCCCATAATGATCATCTGTAAGCAGATCTTGGTAATGGTTGAGCATCATGTCTCCTAATATATTCTGGTCTCTATCTTTTTCTTCCTCTTCCCTTTCATTTTCCCTTTCATCTTCTTCTCTATCACTGCAAGATCAAAGCAAGATTTTATTGGAAACTTGAATTAAAATATCTCTAAAATTTATAAGCAATTATAAAATTTAATTGTTTTTTTTTTTGAAAAAATTGCGATTAATAAATATTTGAGAAATAGTCAATTTAATTTATTGTACATGCAATTTAGAAAAGATATCTTTAAATATAAAATGTTTAAATTATATTGAATAGCTTTATTCGATTATTTGATACTGGATGTAATTTTTTGCATTGAATATTCAATACTCACGGTATTATAAGTACTTCCCTATGCGTTGCGCTGTCATGTATAAGAACGGGCGATTTTTCTTCATCCACATCATCATTAAGAAATAAGTACTGAGGATAACCAACGGTTTTCGTTATCAAAACAAATATACAACTTAATAAAACTACACCAAAAACAGAAAAATTTTGTGGAAGTTTGTCTAAATTCATTGATTAATTTGATTGATTAAATATTTAAAAATTATTTGTAATGAATATGTGACAAATAAATATTTAAACATAGATAGATGTAAAGTGAAATACTTTCGCCGTTTAATGTGAATTAAAGCAAAATACAATAGGATTTAAAATGAAATACTACACAATCTCTTATAACGAAAAATAAAAGTAGTGTTTATGACCTCATGGTAAGCATCAATACGTTCAGTCAACCGAATACTGAAAGATTAGTTTTTCTCTCAAACACATTATAAATTTTTTCTTAAAAAATTTTTCTGTTTCATTGTTATATAACTTTCTAATTTAACTTTTTTCTTTGTGATTATACACAAAATCTATTCTCATTTGAATCATAAGATGACTGAAATACATAATTTTTTTCGCGTTTTATATAATAATTTCGTATATTCGAATCGCGTCTCTATTAAAATATACAGTACTTTTATCATTCGTTGAAGCGTTTGGTCACAAAACTGTCACAGAATTATATCTTCCGTGTTCTGACAACTATTAATTTTACACAAAAGCATAACCATTAAAAGCTAAGCGCTGAGCACGCGACACAAAACAAAAACAATTTGGTGTCATAGTCGCAAACAATAGTGTGTTTAATCAATTTGTTAAGGTATTCAATTATAATAAATAAAGTGCTAAGATTTGACATCACAATTTTTACTAATAGTTGAGATTAGACTTTGCAAATAGTAAAAGTAAAATTTTTGGCATAAATTCAATATAAATTGCATGTTAACAGAGTAAAAAAACTATATTTAAGTATTTTCACAGACAGATACTAACCGGATCTGTGTGTAAGACCGCATGCATAGCCTTAATGGTCTATAGGGCCCTACTTTAACAATAAATGTTTAACACTTTTTTTATTCCTTTTATTGTAGTATTGTAATATTGATTTGTAGACATTACATTAAATCGTAATTATAAAACAAATTACTATGAAAAAAGTGAAATTAACTGTTCATACGGTAAAAACTTCAATGTTATCAGATTTTACACAATAAGTGAGTTAATAAGTTATATATAGATTCTCAAATTTATTTTTGATACATTCTATTGTTAAAAACAAACCCTATTATTTCCAAAACACTAAAATACACAAAATTAATCGTAAAACGCATGCATATTAAACCAAAATAATTATAATTAAAGTACTCTAATGATTACCTATTGTTTAAAAAATATGTCGATATTACTGATATCACTGCATTCTGTTTCACGACATTACCACAAAAGAGTTAATAAAATCATTTTTAATTTTATAAATAAATATATTTACAATAATAACTGTTAATGTATTAAAGTAGTATGACATTAATTTTATTAAAGGTGTTCATGGTTTGATTTTATGCAAACCACACCAATCCGAACCATTATTTAAAAATTTGAACCAAACCAACCCAAACCACAAATTCTATGCTGCAAACCAATACGAACCAAACCAAACCATGGTTAAACCATTAAACCATTAACATATTTTGTATATCAAATTTTACTAATAAGATCGTATATAATAATAAAATTTACTTACTTAAAATTGAAGACAGTGACCCGAAATATGGATATATTTAATAAGATCATATATAACATAGATTAATTTAAAAAAACTTATTCAAAGCTAATAATTTTTAAAAATGTGAATTTTCATTAAAATTTTCTCCTTTATTAATATTATTAGTATTAATAAAATTTTCATATGTTATTTGTTGACAAAATTGCTATTTTGCAGTTTAAAAAGTAGTTAATAGTTTAATGTTTAATAATGGTTTGTCTTTCTAAAACCTATACCATACCATACCAAACCAAAAGAATTTTTTAAAATTGAAACCAATCCAAAACAAACCATGAAACAATGGTTAACTATGGTTTAACCATTAGAAACTAAACTATGAACACCTTTAAATTTTATCTTTAAAAACAATTTAAAATTATATAAGTTATACAGTATTGAAAATTTTTGCTGTAATGTCTAAGACAATGATTGAACATAAAAAAATATACAGTTTAGTCTTGAATTTTATGCAAATATGAATAGAACCTATCATAAAACTTTTTGTATTGTAAATAAACATAATAAGTTATTATCAGACCTCGGATATTTGGGTATTTCCTAAATTTCTCCATAAACCCCAAATTTGGCAAAAAAATCATGAAAAATTGTCGTTTAAATCCGACCAGTTTTCGAGACCTATATAATATTTTGTCAAATTGTAAAAAATATTCGCTTAAGTCCGATGGTTTTTGACTCTCTTTCCAAAAAATTCGGAGCAGTTTGAACCTTCGAAGAATAGCTGTCTGCAATAAATTTGTATCTATCAATGAAAATCTATATGTTTTTGTAACAACCAAAAATCGACTTTTGTTTCCAAATAACAACCAAATTTTGTGATTTTTTACTCCCAAATATCCGAGGTCTGGTTATTATATAAAATAGGCATTTTTTATTCTTTGTTTTATATCTTTAATTAATAAGAATTTATGAGCATTATAATATTAAAAAGTTTTCTTAGTAAATAGGTTTATGAGATACTCTATAGTATGCCATATCTGAGGTTATAGGCTGAGTCTTAGAGTAAAAATTTCCATAGGTTTTTAACTCGAGCTTACAACTTAAGACCCAAAAGATTGTTTACCATATTACAGTTGAGATTTAGTGCGAAGAGATGGGTCTAAAACTAGATATACTGTATATTGTTTATAGTTTTTAGTGAATGGGAGTGAAGCGACCGGTTAATTCTAGTTTTAATTAAGCTTTATTTTATGTAATGCCTAAGTCTACAGTTTTTAACACAGTTTAGACCTATGATAGTCTATGACAATTATCAAGTCTTTAATCAGAGAGACTATCGATTAATCTTAGGGTCAGACTACAGTAAATTATCATCTCTATTCATAACTATAGTAACAAAATCGTAGATTTAAAAGTTTAGAACAAAATTCAGATTTTTCAAAATTTTTATGAAGGTTTATCTCATTGGATTTAAGTCGTTAGTAAGGATAGGAAGTTTAAGACCTTAAAAAATACAAAAAAAATAAATAAAAATAAGACCTTATATAATACCTAATAAACCTTATTAAATGACATTATAAGAGGTTTAGTACTATGTTTATTATTTAATCAAATGAGTTTAAGTTGAAATTAATTACAAAGTAGAGATTAATATTTTATTCAGTAAATTTTAAACAATTTCTCCAAATCTACGATTTATATTGCGACAAACTTCATGCAGCAATTTTCCAGTTTCTAAAATATGATAAATTTTTACAATTTTGTAAAATTTGCATTAATATAAGTCAAATAATTAGTAAACAAATTTGATTACCCTTTCTTGTTTATCTAACACATTAGTTTGCTTAAATTAAAAAAATTTCACAAAAATTCATTAAGTATTATTTTTAAGACCTAACAAGCGAAATATAACTTTTTAACATATAGTGCTTAATTGTGTTAAATTAACATGATTTGTGCTCATATTAATTTAAAAATCTTCTATCTGTAAAAAAAGTCATAATGTCTTAAACTTCCTATCCTTAGTCGTTAGTGAAGAAGGTCCGAGCATATAAACCAATACATGAATTGAGAGACTGCGAGGGATAGTAAAAAAAATAAACTATAAAATCCACCAACAATTAAAAACTCTGTTGGAAGAATCCCACCAGCAATCTATTTCTCTGGCTCTAAACTGTGTTGAATTTAAAGCAAACATGCAATTAATTTGCTCATTTTGTTACGTTTGATTCCAAAAGTATTTTTACAGGTAAACCCTTATGGAAATCGAAACTCATAGAAACAGTATTCCACTTTAATCCTAAAGTACTAAATTAATAAATTAAACCTTGAAACTCATTTTAATTAACTCATTAAAATTTAAATCATAATTTGGGCTAAATTAACATAATTATTATCAGACATAAACACCATGTATAAGGTAATCTCATTCCAGGGCGTAATAAATTTTATTTGTTTGAGTGTGACATTAAAATATTGGCTGAACGTAATTTGCTTGACATAAACTATAATCAAATAGTTTTTATAAACATAAAACTTGTTTAGTTTTCTTACAAATCAATTTTATAAATAAACCAATTTATCTATAAATTTTTAATACTATAATACTGTATCTATTAAATGAGTTTGTTAGCGTCATAACCTCTTAACGCTTAACTGCATATACCATTTTTTTAATAATTAAATAATTTATAACCATTACCAGAGATGGGATCATTTGGTTCTATATAATTACCCTAATTTGTCTGAATTTGGTTTTGTAGCCCTAGTTTACCCTAATTTTTCAAATTTTGCGCTAAATGGCTCTCATTTTAACATTAACTTTAATATTTCAAATTTATTACTCGTTAAAGCAAATATTTAGTTTGAAACCACTATTGTCAATTTTAAGCAAAGATTTTGTGATTCTGATTAAAATACCCTTAAAGAATAAAAAATTGTCCTTCAAATTTCAGGTGTTTTAAGAGGTATATAGCATAGGCTTCACAGAAACATAGGCTTAAATTTCAGGCTTAACATAGAAAAATTCAAATAATGATCGTTTTTAATTTTTTTGCCCACTCAATATCAAAGTCTGAGACAGCCCTGATTTTGTTATTTTTTGAATAGTTTTGTTACCCTATTTTTGACCTTAATTTAATACTCTTTTGATCCAATTACCCATAATTTTCAAAATTTTTACACTAATTCATCACATCTCTGATTATTAGTAATATAATGCTAATTTGTATTTAGACACGTACATACAAAAGTAAACAAATATTCTGGCCTGTTGTCAAAACACATTGTTATATATATATACAAATCATAAAGCAGTGCAGTACTATTGTAAGCATTAAGTTTTGAGCTAAAAGTAAAAACAAGTTTGCATATCGATAATCGTTCTGTTTTATAAGAACATATCTGTATTGCTGCACTGTTAATGCTTAATACTCAACAAAAAAGTATCTATTGAATAAACGGCGTTTTTTTATCAAGCACTTTTAATGGAAAAATGTTTATATGAATCAAATATAACAAATGTTTCAAAAGGGGAATCAGGGGACGAATCTCTATATTTATAACTGTAATTCGAACTCAATATTTCAGTAAATCAACTTACGTTAGATCACTAAATATTCTTAAATTTGGTTACATTAAATTGATTCTTTAATTTTTAATTAATAAAATATCACTAATGACTTATCTCTAATTAATCTATATATATAGAGATGAGAATCAGTCAAAATTTTAAGAAAAGTCTTTTCAGAAGAAACTTTTGCCCTTAACTCAGGAAATTTATAAATCTCAATCTAAGCTGTAAAATTTTACTAACTTCAAGTTAACCCATTTAATTTCAGTTTTATTTTGAAAATAAATTTTGATTATATTATAAAACAGGTAATTTTAATAATATTATTTAAGGTGCATTGCAATATTCAAAGTAGATTTTTGTAAATAGTGTACTTTTTGTCGTAAAAGATAATTAAACTATTATTGAGTTATATTTTATTAATTTTTGTTGTATTAGACTCCCAAATTGTTAAAATTTTCAGGCCCGAGCCCGACTTAGGCCCGACAGGTTGAAGCCCGGCCCGAGCC
>JAQIVF010000805.1:0-17939 GCA_034698365.1 Steganacarus magnus
TATTATTATTATTATTATTATTATTATTATTATTATTATTATTATTTGATTTTTGATTGAATTAAACATTTACATAAACATTAAAAATAATATAAGTGACTATTCTGTCATCAAATCATTTCAATTATTTTTTATCTGACTTCAATAGAAAATTGTCAGATATATGGATTTGAGTTTGTCTGTCTGTTTATGTGTCGCCACTCTGATAGAAGGCTATGCAGTGTTACCGAATTATGAAGCTTTCACTGTGCAGTGTTCCCGAATTATGACAGTCCCGTTATTGAACTGTTTACAGTATATAACTATATATATTATCATTACTGTAATAATGTTGTTTCGGTGTAAGGTTGTAGATGCGTATCGTTGGCTGGAAGATGGAGAAAGTGAAGAAACGAAGCGATTTGTTGACAAACAAAATGAACAAACGCTCAAATATATAGCAACCAATTAAAACGATGATATAGGGATGACACAGGAATGATATTATTAAAACGTAATCATTATCAATAACTAAATAATGTAATGCACACTTTTAATTGATATAAACTATTAAACAGCTTAAAAAAGTTTTACGATTATCCGCGTTATGGCATTCCAGTAAAGCACGGCTCGAAATACTATTTTTGGTACAATAGTGGTTTGCAAGAGAAGAGTATACTCTATAGTGCGGACACACCTCAGTCAGAGTCACACACAAGTGGTGCACAAGTGTTTCTCGACCCAAACACGCTTAGCACTGATGGCACAGTGTCTGTCACATTCGTGTCATTCTCTCTCGACGGCAAGTTTTGCGCATACGGTGTCAGTGAACGCGGTTCTGATTGGATGTCAATCAAAATACGTGATATTGAAACTGGTGACGATTTACCGGAACAACTTCGTAGAATTAAATTGTCGACAAGCAGTTGGACTCATGACAATCGAGGCTTTTTTACTTTGTGAGCAAATAAATATTTTATCCTTTTTGTTTGGACAGTATCTTTAACTGTAATAATAGTGACATTATTTTCATGCATAGTGTTTCGATCAATACAATGGCACATATTAAATAAAATTTCTTAAAAGTAAAAAACATTTTAACCAAATAACCCTCTCATACATTAAATCAAAATATTAAATAAAAAATTTTACTTTTTCACCAAGAAAACCTCATATCAATAATTTTCTTACCAAAAATGTCTCCTATCAATAATTTTTTTCACCAAAAAAGCCTGCTATCAATTAATTTTCACCATAAAAGGTATAAAAGATAAAACTGCTGTTAGTAGTGTATATAATAGATATATGAGGATATATTACATCAATTTATTGAAGTTATAATTAATATGTTATCACTATTCGTTTACTGCTATAGTTATAGAGCTTTTACATGCGATAAAATAATTTAACAATACGTCAGCATATAACTAGATTATTGCAGTTTTTACTAACCTTACTGCGTACTTGTTTTATTTGTTTTATTTATTAAGATTTTATTGAATAAAGTAATGTCTATTATTGAGAAATTTCGTATTTTTAAAGACAGCAACTTATTTGAATATGTAAAGAATATTAAATTGTTTTATTTAACTAAACATCATTTATTGTTTCTAACAACAGATAATTCGGTATTTGTGTATAAAATAGAACATAAAAAAGTGAGAAAAATTGAAACTCGTTTAGAAAATAATAACATTATTAAGTTTGATTGCTGTTTTGTCAATTTTTGGGTTTACTATATGGTACTAACAGAAAATGGGTTAGTAAGACTTTATTATTAATAATTAGAATTACAAATACCCTGTCAAATTAATTTAAATTATACAATATTTCGAATAATACCAGTATTTCAAGGTTTTACATAATATGCGGTTTGAGATGCCTTAGGGTAGGAAACAGGTTTCAAAACAGGTTTCTTTAAATATATATACATTGTATATCCTTATAAGCAAATTTTTATTACTGAAAACACATAAGAGGTTACAACACAACGAAGATATCGAAATATTATCATTAAGATGAGCTCTTTTGTGACTACGATCAGAAGTAAGTTTATTAATTCATTTTATATTTCAAAATCATATAATCTCGATGTCTCCAAGGCTTATATATCCTATCTTTAAATTTTATTAAATCTAAATTTTGATTTGAAATGCTATTAATATAACCAATTAAAATAAATTATATTCGATACTAGTATTAAATATTACACCTTATTATAATCGACAAAATATTTTTGTCTAACTAAGTATTTTGTTAATAAGTATATAACTCCTATGTTAACACATAACCACGAAAGTTATATAACCGGTTTATCAAATATTTAGACATAGGGAAAGAAATTAGGGGACGTTATAACCTGTTAACACAATCGCTGTATTAAATTTCTATAATAATTTTTTAAATAAAACAATTAAAACAATATTAGTTAAAATTAGTAAATTTATTCCAATATTCCAATAATGATACAATTATTGGCATTTTAAGTTTTAAAAGTATAAATTTTAAAGTATATAAAATATTCATATAAAATCATAACAAATGTTTGTCATACTGTATCATTTAATACATTAGATTAGGCAAATGATTAATGAAGATGAACTTAAAAATAGTATTGAGTAAATCTGATATATCAAGAATCATATCCATAAAAATAATAAACCAATCGAAGGAGATTTCCAACCAAATGATAATCAGCATCGATAAAATTATACGTAAAATCACCAAAAGAACTTTAATACCTCTCAAAGTTTTGTTAAATAGGTCATTGTTCCCTATATTATCATAAATTAATTTATTCTAATAGGGGTTCAAATTAAAATAATTATTTAAAACTTACTTGGATGTTCATTAATGCAATCAATAGAATCTCTAGTATTAAGCATCGTATCAATAATACCAATACTGAATTTCAAACCATAATAATAGATAGAGTACATTGTTCTTAATCAAATCAAATTAATAATTTCAGAACAGAGGGTTTAAATATTTTTAAACAGGCAGTTCAAGTGCCAAAATCAAAATTTCATAACACAGTCGAACATAGACTGTCTTAAACTAAGAAAATATTATATAACACCTATGACCGATGTTATATTCATAGATAGAATAAAGGAGTTAAAGGAGTTAAGATCACCATCTAATTTTCAATAATATAGTAAAGCGGTTTTTCATAACTTCAAAGAATAGTTTATCAATTCTTAAAGATAATTTATTTTCATTTTCATTTTTCATTCTAATTTTTTTAAAATAAAACCTAATATGAATCAGGATTTCCCTTAATTTATTAATTATATAGTGTCTTAGAGTTTTGACATATTTTTCATGTTTACAGATAAAAATCTTAAAAGAAAAAATAGATTTCAAATATATGACTTTAAATGCGTTATTAATTTTAGTTCTTAGTTTAGATGTTTTCTTAATATTCAAAAAATCATTCATTTTAAAACCAAAAGTCTCTATCAAAACAATATACTTTCTCAGTAAATCTCTATTTATTGGACAATATACAAAATAATGGTCAAAAGTATCAATATTATTTCCACAAAATTGACAAAAGGGTGTGGACAATATATTTCGGTTATGTAAAATCTCTGCACTATAGTAACTCTTATTATTAATTCTGAATAAAACTTCGGTATATTCCTTTGGGCATAAAACAGAATCATACATATTTAATCCATCTTTCTCTATATAAGTATTATCGCATAATTATTTATATATATCAATTAGGGATAAATTCTCATCCAAAAAATTCCAAACTTTACCCCATTTATTATATATATAAGAAAAATACTTTTGTTTATAATAAATACAATTCTTTATTGTGATCATGCATGTGGAATCTAAATCATCAAAAGAATTAACACCATATATGTTTAACAAATCACTATCATTACTATATTTTAATTTTATAATATCATGTATAATAAAGGCGTCATTCATTAATGCAATATTAAATATTCCAATACCTCCGTATTCAATAGGTCTACACATTTTATCTGTTGAAATGAACACTAAATTTTTCCATAAAAATTTTCCAATAATACTATTTATTTTCTTTATAACTTTGCCATTCATGGGTAAAAAATTTCCATAAAAGAAAATAGATCCAAACACATAAGAGTTAACAATAAGTGCTTTAGTACTATAAGGTGCTAAATAAGTGATATATTTCAAATTTTTTAAATTATTTTCGATTTTAACTAATATTTCATCCCATTGTCTACGATCTACACCGTATCTATTAAATTTAATTCCAAAAACTTTAACACTAATCTTACTAAAATTATCAAAAGTGATCTTATGTTTTTTATCTACATTAAATTCAATTCCAATATAGTTTTTAAAAAATTCATAAATTTCTAAAATTTTTCTATTTTGTGTTTCATATAGAGTAAGGTAGTTCAAATCATCAACAAAAGTGACTATAGAAGGCATAGAATTTTCTACAGAAAGCTTTTTTCTAATATATTAAGAAAAGGTTCAAATGCTAGACAATATAATTCACATGAGAGTACACCTCTTGGAACAGGTATTAATTCAGACTTAATTAAGTTATTAAATTTAATTTGTTGTGTGGTAATTTTATCGAAGTCAGCTATCCATTTAATAAATTTAAATCCAAAATTATAGACTCTTAAGATAGCATAAAGGTAGTAACGTCTAAATCTATCAAACGCAGAGACTTGATCTTCAATATTTAATATAGCATTTTTATACTTTAATTGTTAACATTTCAAAATAATAATATTTATTCTATTAAAAGCTTGTTGTATATTTCTACTTTTAGCTCCAGCAAATTGACACCTACCAAATATATCATTTAAAAAGGTTTCAATCTGAGTGCCAAAATTTTAACATAAACTTTATTTTCAATGGATTGAGTTGATATCGGTCTATAGTTTTTTATAAATTTAGGTTTATCTATTTTAGGTATTAGTGTAATAGTTTGTATGGCATCCCTATAAAATAATTCACCTTTAAACATATTTAAAATATAATTTTCAAAAACCTCCCCAATTACATCCGAAAAGTACAATAAAACCTCTTTAGTGATGCAATCAGAATTCGAAGCCTTATTATTATTCAGAGATTTAACAGCTATAAGTATTTCATCTCTACTAATTTTTTTATTTAATTCATTACGAATATCATTGGAGATGCTTTTTACATTTTCATTAATGGTTTTTATAAATATATCATCATTATAGTTAACATCATGAGAGTCACTATATTTCTTAGTAAAATTATCAGTAACAAATTTTCTTATACTATTCTCATCAGTTAACCAAATATCATTATCATTGAAAATACCCTTAATGTCACCTTTAACTTTTGATTTAGATTTAGATTTTTTATCGATTTTAAGAAATTTAAAAATATTATTATCCTTACTATAATATTCTTTAACTGTATTTTCAATTTTTTCGAATCTTAAATGTTTAATATAAAATAAATCATCTCTTTTATCATTTATCTTCTGTCTTTCAGCCCTGATCTGTGACAAGAAAAGGGCTTCATTTTTAAAAATAAATTTAAACTTATTCCATTTATCACAGATAGATCCATTTTCACTATTAAAAATTAATTCAACTCTATTAAATAACTCTTAATCATTGAGTAGTCTCTGATCAAAATTAAAGAAATTATAATAATCATTAGGTTTCTCTTTTATAAAAATTTTTAAATGTTGAGAGGCATGATCTGAGAAAGGTTGCCTTACAATCGAGTAACTATATTTTAAATTTATAATATCAGACCATATATGATCCAGTTTAGCACCCTTATAGCAATCATTAATACTATCCTTTTATTTAAAGGTATGGTTATTATTATCTCCTTCCATAGGTTTCAAATTAAAATTATTAAAAACACTATTAAATTGATTAATATAAGTTAAATCATGATAACTAAAACCGTTAGTTCTTTGTATTGGATTAAAACAAAAATTAAAATCACCACCTATTATTAAATAATTATGTGGTTGTTCATTAATTAAGTCACACATTAAATAAAAGTCACGAGTATTAAACCTTTTATTGGGTTTTCTATGTATATTAGCAATTAAAAAGTACTTATCGTTAATAAAAATTCTAATTAAAAGCCAATCTAAACCATTACCGATAAATTCACTATGAATATTATCTTTTATATATATCGCTAAATTGATATTTTGAACATAGTATAAGTTGTATTTAATCATATCTAATGCTCGTGACACCTCTTGAAGGCATATAATATCATTCTTATTAATTAAATTTTTCATTTCCTGACTAACAATATTAATTGCATTCATGTGATGAGTGTTAAAAAACACTAATTTTAAAGTAGTTGATTGAGGCATTGTAAAATCATTGATAAGGTACCCTCAATACTACAAGGTTTCACTTTACTTGGTACTAAAGAATAGCGGATAAAATCAATTGTTCCCTTTATTTGGGCTATAACTTCACTAGTCTTTACATGTTTACAATTTTTCTTCACATAAGCAATATAAGCCTTAGTACGAGCATCGGATTTCGTATTAAAATTCATAAAAATAGAAATTATATCTAAAAAATCTTTACGATTTAAAACACACTTAAAGAAATCGTCACAAAAGAACTCCTCTGGGAGGCATCTCAAACTCCTACCATTAAGTCTACGTTTTAGTTTATTTTTATAAAAACATTTTAAAACTTCCTTATCTGTAATAGAATCGAAGTGTTTTTCTTTCTTCAAAATAGATTCAATTGTACCACAATCTCTTGTCCATACATCTATTTTATCTTTATATGCGTTCTTCACAATTTCTTCTCTGCAATCGTCCCATGTTTATAATTGATCCCTTGTTAATGCTTTCGCAGCTCTCATATCAATAGATGCAGGGTTTGTTGATTTCCATTTAATTGAGTTGTCCTTGTTTTGTGTAGCTTCAGGTGAGGGGTCAATCGTAATTTCATTTTCTGTTTTTAATTGTTTTGAGTTTGTATCATCCGGTGAAGAGACGGACATAAATCTTTTACCAGTTTGAGATTCAGTCAATACGTTTGATGGTGTATTCATACCCATTAGATCATAATTCGGATCTTCTTCTTCAGAGGATTCACTGATTTCATTGAAATCAGGAAAGACAGCATTTGCTATGAAATTTGAATCATTAGAATTTTTTATTGGTGATCGATTTAACGCAAATGTAGGAGTAAAGACTGATTGTTGAGTTGCAACCGTAATAATTGTCGAAATAGTATTGGAAATCACGGGTTGAGATACATTAGATTGAGAATTCGTATTTAATATAGTATTAGTATTCAATGTATTACTAGGTTGTGACGTATTAACCACAGATGTATTAACCGTAGATATATTATTCGTATTTTTCTTCTTTTTACAAAATTTTGAGATATGACCCAACTCTTGACAATTATAACATTTAACTTTTATATCCATTATAAGATTTATTTCGTAAAAGTAACCATCAATCTCGACCTCTCGTTTTAATGGAATGTCAGATTTCTTTATACCACTCTTTATCATAACTTTCGCAGTACGAGTAGATCCGAATGCAATCGCTCTTCTCTTTACATTAATACCAACATTATTATCATAGATTAATGATTGTCTATGTCCAAAAAATTCGAAGAAATCTTTATATTCATTTTCAATCATATCATTAGTTATAATAGGCATAGTATTTATAAATTTAACAATTTGTGAACTTCTCAAAGAGGGTTCACATGGATATACCGAACCATCAATACTCAGTCCCATATGTGATAATTTCGATGCCAATTCTTCATTAGCTAACCATACAACAGCTGATACTTTCATTAGTTTAATCAAAATAACCGCTTCGTTGTCCTGAAGACATAAATTTATCGCTAAAACGTAATCTCTCTCCGATGAAAATATTGGTATCTTTGGTAGAGTCACACAGCAACTCGTAGTAAGTCTCGATAATTTCGTTTGTAGTGTATCGCTGACCATACCATCGATGGCTTCTTCAATAACGTTATCATCATTACTCGTAGTTTCATTCATAATTTTTCGTGGTTTCTGATTATACTTAACACCGTTAGCATATGATCGACGACTAGTACTCATAGTACTATTACTCGTAGTGTTACTCATAGCAGTTAACTATTATAGTAACAAAAGGTACCAAAAGTGTATTTAGCACATAGTGCTCTATGACACCAATGGTGACGAAATGTTAATTATATAAATTTAAATTCGTTAAATGGGTGTGTCTATAGTTGGGGTCACACTGATTTCGGACAATTTGGAGATTTGTCAAACAGTGATTGTGAGAGATTTTCTACAGCAAAGATTATTAATAGTTTAAGTGATCACATTATTATCGATATTAGTTGTGGCGTTGTTCATTCTTTGGTATTGAGACAGAGTGGTGATGTGTATACGTTTGCATGTAATGATGGTGGAGAGTTTGGTTTTGTTGCCATGATTTTATTACAGAGTAGTCCCACTAAAGTCAATATAGCGAACACAACTAAAGTGATCGCCATTTCGTGTGGTTTATGGCACTCCATAGCACTCACACAAAGTGGTCACGTGTTTGGTTGGGGTTGGAATTATAGTAGACAGCTAGGTATTGATGGGGTGGACAAACAATTCATTCCAATTCAGTTTAATGTTCCGTTAATTAAACAAGCAATGTGTGGTGACTCACATACATTGATGTTATCAAATGATGGTAATATTTATTTTTGCGGTCAAAATAATTGTTTCTCACATGGTGTTCCAACAAAACTGAACACTTCAATAAAATTCATTAAAATCGCTGCCACTAAACATAGTAAATTATGCGTTGCATTGTCAGAGAATAATAAATGTTTTATTTTTGGTAGTTATTACGATGAAAAGAATGAAGTTTTAGTTAGTGATTTACAACAAACTATTTTCACATCAATTAAGGAAACATTTGCGTTCTATGATTCAGCACAAGTCACGTATAAATGCATTAGTATTAAAATACCGGGTAAAATATTAAAAGACACAAATTACACAAAATGTTTCAAAGAAATTGAAGTGATAGGTGGCGGAGGGTTTTCGAGTGTATTTAAGTGCGCAGATAGAACAACACAAAAAGTATATGCGATCAAAAAAATTAGTTTTGAACCAAAAAATGAAGAATCAGTGAAAAAAGAATTAAACATTTTATGTGAAGTGAGTAATAGTAAATTTGTTGTGAAGTTTTATGATTCTTGGATAGAAGACAATTATTACATCGAATCCCATATCAGTCGAAATAATAATCAGAATAAAGATTTAAATCAATTACTTTTTTCTCCACTGCGAACACAAATATTACACATTCAAATGGAATTATGTTCACTAACTTTAAGAGACGCCATCAATACAATATTTATTGAATGCAAAACCCCTTTCAATACACTATCATTAATAGGTTATTTTATTTCAAGTGAATTATTGTACGAGATATTAGAATGTGTGCAATACTTACACCAACAAAATCCAGCCATAATTCATCGAGACTTAAAACCTGAGAATATTTTATTAACAAATTTAATTAATAATAATCACCGATTTCTCAAATTATCAGACTTTGGATTATCAACACTTCATTCCTTCACAGATGAATCGCACACTAAATATATCGGAACTAAGAATTACAAGGCGCCAGAACTAAACTTCACCACACGATACACACCAAACGTAGACATTTATAGTTTAGGTATAATTATTCTGGAATTGTTTAAAATCGATATAAAGTAAGGATTTTAAAAAAATATTTTTTGTTAAAATCTTAAAATTAATTTTGACGCATATAACTCTTGATTATGTTTTTATTAATAGTGAAAAAATTAAACAAAGTTTATTTCCACTGAACGAAGTAAAAACATTGGCTTTAAGTGCATTGAATGCTACGCCGGAGTTGCGACCGAATTGTAATCAAATATTATCGCGACACAACAAATGGCGTCTCACTTACAAACAATTGAAAGCTAACGATGAGTTCATTCAAATAATTAGCAAAAAGCCTCAATCAAATTCAATAGACGATAATTTTATTGAATATTTCATTCAAAATAAATATGAAAGTAATAATAGCATTAAAGACATTAGTACTGATTCGTTCACTAGTGCTTTCAAATCATTTTTAAAAATAAAGTAAATTTGTTGTGCTTAACTGAAATTTGAGTAATCATTCATTTATTCCAAAATTTTGTCTGTTCCACTAAATTTTGATTACAGAGTTATACACGAACTTAGGCATAAAATTTTACTATTTGAAACTGTATCAAACACACAAGTATTAACTTATAAGGAATAATTTAAATACAACTCATTAGAGGTCACTACACATAAATACTACGCTCTCTCTAAAAAGCTATTAAAAAATTTTACAAAATTGCAGACTACAGTATAATTGCATGCTCATACACACACAATGTTTATGAGTGAATTAATTGTTTTTAATTGTCGATTTTATGATAAGTATTTTTGTTATAATTATACCAGAGTTTCCACTAATTTATTTAGCAGAGGTTTTAGACGATCAAAAGCGCAAAACATTTACTTAACATTACCCGTAATTTATTTTCAATTCTAAATTCACAAAAATTTTTGTAACAAATAATACAGATTATAATTTTTTAAAATAGAAATATTTGCAATCAACTTTAAAAATAATTTCTAAATGAAGATATTTATGTGTTGTCGTCAATGTCTCGTATCACCAGATCAGTGGTATTCTTGTCACTGTTTACTGCGCACTCTTCCTCGTAATCAGTGAGAAAAATCGCCGCATTTCTTCGCGTAGCGCTCACTTCGATACTCTTCTAAAATCAAAAAATGAAAATTAAATTTAAATAAAATCCACAAATTTTAGAGACAAGCAAACAACCTCTTCTTCGGGACTAATAATGTCACCATAATTGTCTCGATTAGTCTTATTTTTGACGTACGAAATGAAACGCCTCCATCGCTGCCATTTGCTGTCGATATTAAGCGCTTTCACCACTGTATCGGTTTCTGTCCACTGCGACACCCGTTTCGATCGACGACCGCAGTTTTTCACCGAATTCGCTATATCTATAAATAGATAAGCAACACGATTGTACAGTAAAAAACTGTGTTTCGCTTACCACAAAATTTTGATGTGGTCTGAGTGGCTGCTGATGTCTGATCGATAAAACTATAGTTTGGCGCCGATCTGTCTTGTATTGACAATAAAAATAAATGAGCACAATGTAATGCGTATATATTTAAAGAAATAAGACCGATATATATAATAACTCTTGGATTTATTAATTTAATTTTTGCTAACAAAGAGATTTTTGTTAACAGAATTATATTTTTTCGGGTAAAATTAAGTTTCAAATAAATGACACTTAAGACCACACTTTGCTGTTTTTTACAAATAACTGAAATAACAATTATCGTAAACTTTTTAAATAAACGATTACTAATTTTAAAACTTAAGAAATCTTGTTTTATTAACCGCCGAGTATTAAAAATTTGAAAATGGAAAAAATAAAAACAAAATAGTTAGCTAATAAAGACATTTCAATTTGTGAATACAGTATTTTACTTTATATGTATATATACCGCGCAAAGTTATTTATAGCTTCTGTTGACTAACTTATTACGCATATATTACTGGCACACACAAGCAATTTCTTAATTTTATTTTATTAATTTTATTCTTTTTATTTAACTCTTTAAGAAAGTTAAAGCTAAAAAATAGCAATTAACCTTTGATTGAACAAAAAAAATGCAAATAATAGCTAATTACCTTTAAATTGAAACTTTTCCGAAAAATTTTGCGAGTATTGTTGTTCACGCGCTCGACTGTCACTCACTCGGTTCATAATGAGATTCGCGCAAAAAACTACTGCAACATAATCTAATCTCAGAATAGTCTGATAGATCACACTTTCCGTGAATGACATTGAATACTCTATAATCTATAAAAAAAACCACTGGAAAAATACAGAGCAAAAAACGCAGTTTTTTATTTGCTATTTGACGATAAAACAGAAAAAAGAAGAGCGCAATAAAAAAATAATAATATAATAATACGATAATCATGTATCAAACAGACTGTGACCATGGCTTTCAAATCGATTAAATTCTCTGTGTCACACACACCACACATACAACTCACTATCTATTTGATGAATATTTTCAAAACCATTGGGTCAAACTTAGTAGTGGTTTTCTAAACTATTGTCGTCTCTACAGTATATATATACTATTAGTAAATTGAATGCACTTTGATTTTTTATACGATTACTAACTGTACACTGCTCTCCACTCCACCCTTTTCTGCGAATAGTGCACTGGTATAAGCACTTAATGATTAAAAATAGAGAGCAAAAAACACTGAATATATTCGTTTTATTTTGCAGTCAACTCTAATATATAATTAGTTAATTGATGCAAAATTTGCTTTATTTTCAGGAATTACACTGCATATGTTTCAGGGCTTTGTTCGATATATATATATATATATATTAACTATAATTAAAAATACACTTAAAATTAATTAGTTTTAGATTTTGGCAAAAACATTATTTTTACGAAATTTATTGCAAATTTAAATGAATCTTTTTAATTAATATACAGACAATAAACAAATAACTTAATTTGACCATAATTGGTGCAACAATAAAGTCTAGAGAGAATTGCGAACTTTTCATTTGCATTAAAGGTGCATAGACTTGTAAACCGAACGGCATAATTGCACTAAATGTACAAATGAAAGAGTTGAAGAAAAAAATACTAGCCTCTAAAACTCACACACTATATAAAACATTTATTTAGCTAATAAATTCTTATGGCAATACTATGTGAATAGCCAGCCGTGTTTTAAAATGTGAAATTTTTTTTACCAGTTCAAGCACTGCCTAATAATGTTTTTCATATTATTCAGTATAATTGGTTGGCAATTAACTATAAATTAAGCAAAATTGATTTTGTGAACTCAGCGATGTCTATGTCATTGTCTATATCTACTGATTGTCCATCATTTTTCGTTTCGCTCTGCAGCTCTTCTCTACGTTCACTACTCTGACCTTCTGTTTGCTCTTCGATCACTCCATTTGTGTGCGCTTCCACCACATCATCGCCGCCTTTATTCACCTCCATTTGCGTTTCTATATCAGCAATTGTTTGGTTCACTACTACCTCTTCAAATGCTTGTTTTTCTAACTGTCCATTATTTGTATCTTCTATAACTGTTTGCACGCTCGCCATACCTTCGATTACTTCACTTTCAAGTGGGTCGGTATCGCAATTAGTTGGCATTGTTTCGTTTTGTTCAATAGTCTCGTTATTATCGCTTTTCTCAGTAATTTTGTTATCGGTATTATCATCACGTATGGCCACATTATTGTCATCTGCATTCAATTCTTTTTCATCACATCTTTTCTCTACTACATCAACTTCTATTTTGATATTCGTTGACAGATTTATTTCAATAACATCTGGGACTTTGGGGCTATTGATTGTTTGGGCATCAACTTGGTTCTGCTGCAGCTGCTCTACTAATTCTCTGTTTTGCTCACTAATTGACTGTTCGCCTGTCACTTCTGTTTCCACAATTGTGATATTGTTGACTACGCGCGCATCATTTGCTTGTTTCGATTCTACAAGTTCTTTCGTTTGGTCATCCACTTTATTCACCATAGTGTCTATCAATTTAGCTTTGCTATCACTAGTCTCATCGTTGGCCTCTTTCTCATTGCTGGACGTTGTCTGCTCTGCATTGGCATCGGACTCGTTCTGATTATCGCCAGATATCCATCGACGCCATAAATCGGCGCTCGTCTTGCACCTCACCTTAAAATTCTTGCCCGAACGCCGTAATCGCGAAAACACGTTCTTTTTGTGCGACGACTTCACTGGTGTCGAGTGGTATATGCTTTCCACTTCTTGGATATTAAATGTGGGAATTTTTCTTTCTATTGTTACTAGAAATTTAACAAAATTTTGTTATACATTTGTGAATTTAAAACAAACAAAAAAAATAACCAGCAGTGAAAGCACTTACCCTTTTTCGGTTTACTGAAATCGAATGCTTTCACTCTCTTAATCCACTTGATATAACGCGGACACACGCCATCCAATTCTTCGATATCGTAGTCGTAATTGTAATTAAGTGGAGCAATACGAGTCATAGTGTGTGACAAATTGTGATTGTGATGAATGTGGTGCAATAAAAATTATTTGACGGTCACATACACACACACTCACAAAGAAAAATAAACTAGGCTTTTATTGATTAGAGAGCTATTACACCAGTGCTCTTGAATTGCAAACAAATATTATTTCTATCAGTCAATTATAGTGTTTTTGTTTTATTTATCAAAGCAGAGAATCAAAGCAAAAATAATAATAATATTATAATAAGCAAACAATAGCTCTTATTTGAATAGATTATTAGAGACACAGCATAGTTTTCAGTGAAAGTGGAACTTATACTGAATTAAACAAATAATATGCGAATATCGCACACTGTGAGCAGCAAAAACAAAAATAGAAAAAAGTCACTGATAGTATTTAACCTAATAGTGTGCACATGTGTTATCAAATTTACGCTCTGATTCAGAATCATTACATGTGATCCGGAATTACGATCACGTACTGGGTATTCATCATCGCTTTTAGAAGTCGCGTTCACAGAAACAATACACACACACACACACACACACACACACAGTGCACAGTGATATAAAATTAAGATAAAAATAATTTTCATTAACTCTAATAACGCAATAAAAAACTTTTTATGTTTGGCTAATAAAATTCTTACGAATTAAATTAATAAATATATTAATAGCATATAAGTAAAACAGAATTGACTTTTTTTGTGTGACATTTAGAAATATTTATATATTTTTTGCGATAACAACTACATATACTATTATTGTAATGTTATTCATGCTAATAGTCTCTTGTGTTTAAATGTTAAATCTATATTTCTGGGGACACACACACTACTCTTAGTGAGAGATATTATTTTTAATACAGTATCATTGCTAAAAAAAATTACCTAATTCTGCTATTATTATTATTTAAATTGCGTTTTTATGGCGCAATTTCTTTTGTGAAACATAGACACACACACACACACACACACACTCTCTCTCTCTCTCTCTCTCTCGAAGCATATTTATTTTATGTTTTATAAGCAGTTTTCTAACATATATTTATTTTTGTGATTGCAATCAATGCGGATTTTTTTCTAACCTTTTTTTGTTCATTATTATGGTTTTTTGTTTTTAATACTAGTTAAGGTGAACCTGAAATATAAATTATTCAATACTAACACGCATATCATAAATATATTATTATTGAATAAAATATTTTTTTTTTTTCACTTCTCAACTCACTTGGCTTATTATACAGTACTGTTTGATAATTCACGTGTTTCTACGATCATACTATTAAATATCGTTATACGTTATAATAAAAACATACAGTAATTTATTATTTCGTTATTTTTTCAGTTAAAATAAATTAACACTAGTATCATTACTTTGCATATAACTAATCAATAAAATATCATATAGTAAAATATAAGGTGTGGGTAAAAAATCATTTTAGACCAATTACAGAGAGTTATAGTTTCTATTTCGTGCAAAGATTATTTTTTTTAAATTTGTGTATTTCTAAACTAATTTAGATCACGTGATTCCCGTACGGTATTCTCAACTTCTAGATTTCTATTTATGTTTTATAACAATTAATAGCATAAATATGTGTAATAGCTTTGATATAAATTACTTAAACTAAGCCAAAAAAAAATATTTGTATACAGTAAACTATGCAACTAAATCTTATTTCATTTTTCGTGTATAACTTTAATATGAGATATCCTTTGTTGTCTGAGTCTGGAGGAGTGCAGACAATAAGCTCTAATACAAGTTAATTGCTTTCTTAATCACCAGCCATTATATCATTAGAGTACCTAAATATACGTTCTTTGACGTATCCAATAACATTGATTTTAACAATTTTTTTACAATTAACCTCTAAAACCCGTAAAAAATCGGTATAATTTTAGTAAATAATTGGATTCATATATTTCTGGTACGCAAAGCAAATAAAAATGCCGATGACCACAAAACCGCTAAACAGCCAGCCAGAGATCGCCAGCAATAGCCACACACTTCTAACGCCATAATCGCAACCATTTTCGTCTTGATTATTGCCACAATTGTCCACTTTGTCGCATCGCAGTCCGTTATGAATGCATCGAGTGTTCTCGCAGTTAAAGTAACCATCACTGCAAGAACCTAATTTCAGATTAATTAATAAATAGTGGGATAAGGTGTTAAAAAATCATATCAAACCAGATGCTTCTAGTGGTCGATAAGTGGTAAAAGTCAGATCAAATCCTTTTCCAGTGAGCGCTTCTTTTATATTTGTGGCCACAAACACCACTTGTATGTCGCTATCTGTAGGTTCAGTGAATACGTCAAGTTTTCCGCTCAAAGTGATATTGTGCTGCGAAGTCTTATTCAACGCTATCACCAGTTCGTCCTTTTCGGCCAAACACGAAAGCGTTGGACGAAACGCGGCGTACTTTAGCTGCGCTATTATACCATATCCGGCCGGAGATTTAACGCTTATTTCGCATTTCACTGGTAATTTCGTGTTGCATCAGTTGAATATAAAACCTCAATAGAAATTTATTAAATCGAAAAAAAACTGTTTACCGTTATTTGGATAATCGGTGCGATACGCCCGCAAATTTGCAACTGATGTGCACCACTCTCTGCCGAGTGTTATCACGTTACTACTGGAAGTTGATGGTGCAGACTGTGTCTTACTATTTGTGGACACCGCGGAGGAGGAAGAGGATGGAGAGCAGTACGAGTCCATGTAGTATTTGTCATAACTAGTGTGCAATAATGCAAATATGCTGCGAAATAAGAGAAATGTGCAAATTAGGCGAAATAAAGCCATTAAGCGAAGAACTGTTTCTGTGGAACGCTTAATAATTGTCACTGTAGTGTCTGTACTCTGTAGTGCTATTTTAATTTGTGCTAATAATTAATTACACACACCTACTGTTATGAAAAAAAACAGTATGAAAGTTTGACCTTTAATTTATTCGATTTATTGATTTATTAGTACAGTATTTGATAACAGTTTTAATCATTTACTTTATTTTTATGATTTGAATAATAATAAAAAGTATTAATAAACATTTTGTTAAGTTAACATTATTATTACACACATTTAAGAAATTCTATTTTTACCAACCCTAAACATTTTTAACTTTTTCTCGACAGTTTAACAATTTTTTAAATTGCACAACGTTTCGGATTAGCACTCTAGCCATCATTAGGCGACTTGTTACACGCCAAAAATTTTATATAATTTTAACAAAAAATTTTATAAAAAAATTTAACAAAAATTTAACAAAAATTCAACAAAAAAATCACTTTAATGCAGAACTAACTAGTATGAGCACTAAATAAATATGAATTCAAACTATTATTTAGTTGTTGCAAACGCTAGTTGTTTATTATTTTTTAGTCTAAACTATCGGATTTAAATTTCAATCATTTAGTATTACGTTTTATTGGAATGAATAACTTTTAAATAAAACGTAAAATATTTATAATAGGGATTATAATTATAAATATAATTTAATTTTACAACATTTAAGTAAACTTTACAATTTACATATTTAGAGCCAGACACTCACAGCGCTTCGATTTCTTTACAGAAATCATTATAAATGGCTTAAATTTTTTGAATAACAAAATGATAACTCTAAATAAATATTACTTTCTAAATATGAGTATGTGAGTTACTATGGTAAAATTTTTTATCTGACTTCTATAGAAAATTGTCAGATATATGGATTTGGGATTGTCCGTCCGTCTGTGTGTCACGCTCTCTCTTTGATAATAATGGGATTTTTCTCGATACTAATAAAGAGAATTTTCTCTTTGATAATAATGGGATTTTCCTCG
>JAQIVF010000806.1:0-17938 GCA_034698365.1 Steganacarus magnus
GTGTCATTTATAAGGTTATGCGGGGAATCAATATCTTCTCCGCTTCCTGTCTTATGCGGATTGTAGCGCATAAGATATATTTCGCACACAGGAAAATGGTCTCACAAGTCAGTGTTCACGATTTGCAAGACTTATTTAGAATCAGAATTACTTTTATTGCACAAACACATTGCTTTTGGACCTCACATCACAACTTGTTAGAAATCTGATTGTTGGTTACTGATACTCGAGAGAAGCGAGAAAAGCGAGAGAGGCGAGAGAGCGAGCGAGCGAGCGAGCGAGAGAGAGAGAGAGAGAGAGAGAGAGAGAGAGAGAGAGAGAGAAGAAAGACTCATCAAAACATACACCAAAAAAATACTTCAGCCAAAAGGCAATAACCAAAAAAGATTTGAAAATAGGAAATAGAATCAGCAATCATTACAATAGAGATTCATCATGACATTAAGACTGACACAGTGAGTTAAGGGCACATCACATCTCTTTTAAAAAAACTCTATTTTTAATTCTCTGATAGACCTTCATGTTTGTTGCATTGAATGTATTTTTTCGTTTCTGTCAGCGATGATGTAAACACTTTTTTTGGTCATTCGAGTTTCACATATAGATTTATAAATTTGATGCTTTGTTATTAATAAATAAAATTAAAAGATTCATAAAAAAAATTTAACGGAACACTCGTATCGAATTATATGATCATTTAAATTCGTGCATCACATTAAGAGTGATTTTTATTTTCTTTGCCAGCGCTTCATATCGGTATCGTTAGGTTACATCATCTAACGGTTAATCAATTTTGATTGCGACTAACGAGTTATCATAAATTCAAAATAAACTCGAATAATCTTTTTTTTGATTCTATATTTCCTTCTATGATATTATAGAAATTTTTATGTAGCAATTTATCTTTCAAAATTTTTTACTATCGATACGATTTGAATTATTACAGTATAATTTTTAAAAAATTGATGACATACCTTTGTAAGCGAATGTTTTTGTGATCGTCTATGCAACTATAAGTATTTTTCTCCATATTCTGGCGATAAAATTTTCGCTGCAAAATATTCACGTTTCGAGCGAAATATATTTTTTTCCTCTTTAATGAACGAAAATGCTAATGAAAGTAAAAAAAATAAGTAAACTTAATGTATAAAGTACTGTATATATAAGAAAATTATAAATGACTTTTCTCTCGAGAAAAAAATCAAAGTTTTCGCCCGCTCTTCGCTCATCGCTCTCTTTTCAAACGCACACATCATTACCAAAAGTTATGGTTAAATATAAAAAAGTGAAAAACTGCCGCAACGGGAAAGTAGTAAGAATGATGAAGAATTTTATATATACATATATGCTAGTTATATAATTTTCGCCAACATATTCGTTATCGAACATTGTATATATATTTTTTTTGATTAATAGAGTACGGGTGTCATCATTTGGTAATCAGAGACATAAGTATAAATTTATTGTTACAGTTTGAGTTATATATTACACGCGAAACAAGGAACGGAGCAGAACGGTAAGAGCTTATATAAGTTGTTAAACTGTTATCGGCTTCAGTGAACAGTGAAAATAGGTGGGAAAAAATATATGTAGAGAGAGGTAAAAAGAGAGAGAGAGAGAGAGAGAGAGAAGGAGAGGAGAGGAGAGGAGAGAGGAAAAAAAATGAGAGCTGAGATGCCATTGTTAAGATTACCCGCACGTATTACTTATCAAAAAGTATTGAATCAATATGTAATTCGAAGCACGGCTAAGTTCAAGCCGAGAGATAGAAAGACGATTCGTTTCTATGAAGAAATATGATCAAAATTCATCGGTGTATCGCAAGTATGCCCTCAGGTGGCCTTTCAGGGACTTAATGCCTCTCTCTCTTCTTCTCACTGTGTGTATGTGTGCACAGTTGATAGTGAAACGGGGATACCGTATTGGTATCCAATACAATGAAATTCTATTTGAGTAATGTATGTATTTTATTTCGAAAATATGGGGCGAGAGTTTATATTTTGGAGTTACTGCGAGCTTAACATAAAAAATCTCTTCTTTCATTCGAAAACATTTTGTTACGGTAATCTCATTAGCAGTAAACGCGTATTAGATAACCTCTGCATTATTTCGCTAATCATTTTTTCAAATGACGTATCCATTAACTTTAAATTTTATTTTACATTTTTTCAGAATTAAATAATTACTAAAATTAAATTGTAAATTAAAAATTCAAAAACCAAAAAAAAAATATTAAAATTCTCAATTTAAATCATAATTAAGCAAATTAATTAAAGAGGAAAAATAATAGTACTGTATTTATCAATTGTATGTAAATGTTTACATAACTTTTAGACAATTAAGTTCCCAAAAAGAACATACAATTAGCAGTAACAGAAGTTTTTAATTAGTTTAGAGTAAATTTAAATTTAATAATAAAGTTTTTGTAAGAAATTTAATTATTAATGAAATAAATCAGTAAGAATGCTAAAAACGGTTATGAGAATATTTTGTTTAATGAATTAAAATAAGTTTTATGCTTTATTATAAAAAAAACTCGTAATTTATTGACAATTTTTAACTCAGAAAAAATTTATACAAAGAATCTTTAAAAAAGAAAAGAGAAGCCTCTTTAGATTATTTTGTAGGCAAATATGGTTGAAAAGGCAACATTCATAATAGACTATATACAGACTTAAAAAGTATTTGCATTTGCAGTGCAAATGTAATTGAACAGAACAGAAGAAAAAATGCTAATATTCAGAGACTACGGTAGTACTGTATATCAAATATGATAATATTATTCAATATATACGCGAACAAAAAAATATAAAAGAGAAATTTACAATCAATATAAGAATCAAATATTGAAATAAATTGTTTTTTTTGTCGCCAAACCTTAATAATAATCAATTTTTTAGCTTACGATTTCGTTTATTAAACGAGCTTTAAAAATACACTCTAATGTATTGCAAGGAAGTGTCTTTTAAAAGCTAATCACACAATTTTTATATAGACTTCAGTTTATAATTGCCATGGAATTTGAGTTATATACTGTACACAGGCATTATTACTGTATTATACATTGTGTACGTACAGCCAGATAATAATAGCATAGATTATAATCTTTATGGCGAAAAAAAAATCAAACACGAACATTATTTAAGCGTATAATTATTTTAATAACTTGAAAAATATATATAAAAAGCATTTACTTTACATTAAGCAATTAAATGCAAATTATTAAATAATTAACAGTAATTGCATTTAACCATTCGGTAACTAAATTAACTTTTGCCTTAATTATTAATAATTCTTTATTATTATGATTATGATGGTTTAAGAGATAATTAAGATTTAAGAAAGCGAATGCCTTATTAAAGATTTTAAAAACGTTTGTTACTTTTTGAAAGTTGGAAAGAAATTAGTTTTAAAAGAACCTGCAACATAATCGAAAACGATAAGCAAACCAAAATAATAATAATTATTTAATTAGATTCATTAAAATTAAATAATTACGATTAAGATGTATTTAACAAAAAGAATAAAAAAGATTTTAATGATATTAAATTTGCATACAAATTTTAGTGCACCTATAAAAATATAATAAGTATACTGAAAATTGAGTAATTTATGAGTTCTAGAGTAAAATAAATAAGTTTGAAAGTATAATGTTATTTTGTGTGTAAACTAATTTATGCATAAATTGCATAAATAGATAATTTTATTCTGCAGACAGGGCTCAGAGTTTGCATAAACAAATTGTTCAGAATAATACAATTGTTTATTTATGAAATCTTCACACTACGCGAGCTAATTCTTAAAATTAATTTTTAGTCAATTATTTTCATTTTTACTTTTAGTAATACTGATTAATTAACGAATTAAAATTGTAGCGTAGCAGACAACATGTTTAAATATATTTTTAAAAAAGGAATTTGTATGAAATAATTCTTGCTTTTAAATTTTATTAAATTGATTATCATATTAATTAAATAACGAATATTGATGAATAAATCTAAAAAATTAAGCACACTGTCTAATTGAAAACACTGCTGATTTGATTTCCACATTATTTGGTAATTTATTATATTTTTAGCTTACTTAGAGCTTTCTTAGACAACAATAAATTTATCGATTTAAAAATCTAGTGACGCATCTTTCTAAACAAACAAAATAATGAAGAAAGAAATATTGTGGGTTTGTGACAAAAATAAACCGAAAACAAATTCATCTTATTTAAGTAATAATATTGCTAAATAAAACAACTGACCATTAATACTATACGGTAAAATAAACATCGAAAAAAATAAAGATAATTCTATGTTTGACGTTATTAATTATTTAAGTTTAGAAAAATATACTGTAAAATGTATTGATTCAATCGCTTAACTTATACCGTAAACAGAATAAAACAGAAGAAAACAGGTTAAAATCATGTAAAGAAAAACTTTCAACTTTATAATAATATAATAAAATAAAAGATATATTAGTGCCTGTTTTTCTTTTCAAAGAAAGCGGAACGACCCTCAACTTTGTTGTGATTTTAGTCTCGGCTTACGCCTCGCCACAAAAGAACATTATTTTTATGCCTTTAGAAAGTATAAAAAAGTTAATTTTCGTTTCGCAAACAGCAGTTTTTTGCAGTGACCCATCATTTATCAAAAATAAAACAACAATTTGTCAATAGACTGTTGTCAACAAAAAACCTAATGTCGAGGCACAGACTAAATCATTAATACGTAGTTATATAAATACAGAAATATATGAATAGATGAAGAACTGAAATATAATTTGTCTGGTGATCACATCTAATTTGGGTTAAAATTATAAATCAATAAAAACAAAACGTTTCAAAAAAAATAAAATTCTTAATAAAATTGGATTTTAAATTAAAATAACTATTATATAACTATTAAAGCTTAAAATTTAGTTCATTGATATTTATAAAATCTGGATTTAAGTTTATTTAAGTCTTCTTATAGTAAAGATTGGGAAACCAACAGATAGAATATTCAAAAGCTGCGTCGGAAAAAAATAATATATATTAGAAAATTCTTCTTTTTATAATACTAAAAGTTTTATTGAAAAAAAAATTGCGTAATATATTTGCTAAATAAATTAAGAATTTTTTCGGTATAATATTCCAGCATAATAACCATAGAATATTATATATTTTATATTTAAACTTAGAGATGAAATTTAAGACGCTTTATCCGTGTGTAAGAAGAGTAAAGTATTTTTTTTAATACGCGTTAGTTTTAGTTCGCGTTTTAAGGCAATAGAAAAGTTTCGATCAATACATTTGAAATTTAAGAACAAAAACTGTTTTTAAATATAATTATGCAAATAAATGATGAAAGAACGAAAGGATCGAATATTTTATTCACTAGTAAAATATTATAATTTTTAATAACAATTTTCGCCCAAATAAAAACGTAATTTTAAATTCAAAAAATCTTGAAAATTTCACACACCTATACGCTTGATTCACAAAAAAAAATTTTTGTTGGTAAAAAAGAATCGTAAATTCAACCATTTAGTTATCAGTGCAAAGAAAAAATAGGTCGCATTTGAAATTCACTAAACAAATCTGTAGTCAAAAATTCTACAAATTTAATACCCAACGCAACTGTTTAAGTTTATCTGTGATCCCACAGGTCTAAAAATTGTGTATTTCTGTATATATCAAGCTTACCCGTCAGTGATCAGCGCTCGATTGTTGCTTAAGACGCTGTTATTCCAAAGTGTGCCATATTTTGTTAACACACAAATTAACGCATTTCAATCAATTCGCGTGTAATATTCTTTAATGCCAATTATTGCTATTTCAATATTATGGGTACACTATTTGTTTTAGTGTACAGAGAGTGTGATAATGGTGGTAACGATTTTAGCTTACAATAAAGTTATTTTCATTATTGTTATGAAGAGCAATAACCTTTAATATAATATAACTGTGAGTTGATTCCGAAAAAGTTATTATTTCATCAGTTATATATATTGGCTGCGGCAGTAGTGCCGCTCAAAACCACTGCAAAAAAATATAACACTAGCAACACAAAAAAAAATAAGAAACTCGACGACCAGTTAATCACATAATACTATGGGAAACTCTGCGCACTCACTAACAAGACTAGCCGTATATGAGCTTAATTTTTATTATATCGAAAGCTAAAAGTAGAAATTTACTGCACATCTAACGGAAGTAAATCATCAATTAAATTTGCATTTGTGACTTTTATGCCAGTTTAACATTTGCATGTGTTTTTTTAAATTAACGACTGGCGTAAAAATATTTTTAGTTTGTCGTCGACTCGTCGTTAGTCGAAATTTGTAATTATTATAATAAACTTCGAATATATTTACTATACATTTATTATTATTTTTTATCAATTTTTCATTGTGAACTGAATGATTAAAAAACAATGAAAAATTTGTGCAATAAATCGTTATTTTTCATAATTTTTAAATAAAATTTTTCTTTTTTTTGCAACAAAAGCTAGAATTTTTCAGTTTAATATTGTAAAGAAAATTCCAAGTAAAATAAAAGTATATAATAAAAGCATAATAAATCAATTAATTCAACATTAAAACTCGAGGCTAGTTTTATATTTGCCACGGGATGTTGTTATTTGGTTGAAAAGTTAAATATACTCGCAATGAGAAACAAACTCGCAATAACGCAAACAATATAACAAAGTATTACTACAGTAACACACACAGCAAATAACAATCAGGCGAACTTTTCTTAATTAATGTTTCCCTTTTTTGAGTCCATCGCACCACCAATACGTCCATTAACACAATAGAGCAGCTAATAAATAAGCCTCAACTGACGAATAAGCTGCAGAGTAGTACAAAACTAACGTTAAGACAGGACTAATGGCTGTATGTTTTTCTTTTATATGACAACATGCAAACACACTGTTCTATTCATTTTCGATTAGAATAGACTGCACTGAAAAAAATATATTTTCTTTTAGTGATTTATATAGAAATTAAAAGGCGACATTATTTTTTCTAAGTATATATACACCTAAACTTGTAGCGATATATATTGTTCGTATCGATCAAAGCTATCATAAATTTATTACACGGCAGCACACGTGAAGCAATTGGATTTCGGGAAAAATTATTTTCATTTTTATATTTTTTGTAATATCAGCCAAGTATAATAAAGTGTCTAAAAGTGCATTTATATATTTTTTTCCAGATGTGTTATGCGGTGAAATTAGAAATGACTTGTTCTTTAGAGTTTCGCGTGTGATATAACTTATGGCGAGAGAGAGAGAGAGAGAGAGAGAGAGAGAGAGAGAACAAGCGAACGCATTAGAAGGTGTAATACGAAAACTCTTATATCGATTGGCAGTTTCTCTTTCATTTCAGTGTGTAGTTTCATGTTCTGCCACTGCCACTACTACTTTCTATCTATATTTCTATATAATATGCAAAACTTTGACAATAAGAAAAAAATTCCTACTTAACGCTTTCTTTCATTTTCTTAGATATTTTTTTCTATTTCTTGAATATAATTTTAAACTTTTTTTCTATACACGGCTACCTTCACCTCGTTTTCCAGGCTATACTTCTGCTAAAAAGTTAACACATTTGTAACAATACATTTCGATGCTATGTGTGTTTCACAACAACAGCGGCGTTAAAGTTATATATATTTTTTATTTTTTATCAGTTTTTGTCAATTGTAAAATTCTTGCGCGCTTTACTTTATCAATAAATTTTTGTCAAACTAGAATATTCAGCAAAAAAAATACAATATAACAACTGCTATATATATAACTTATATATATATATTCGCGGATTCACTTTAAAAGTTTACACAAAAATTTTGTGTGTCACTAAGCTCTATATATTTTATTTAGTTTTATTCCTAACGCCTACATTCTCTCTCTTTGCCTCTAATACTTTTCTACTTACTATATGTATGCGTTTGAAAAGAAGAAATCTTTTCTCTCCTTTAGACTTTATTTCCATCACCTTATATACAAGGATATTGCAAACTATGATCTCAACTTTAAGACAAGTTTAATGCAAGCAAATAAAATACTTTTTTTTGTCTATATATAGAATCTTTTAAAAGAGAATTCTTTTTATTTTTTTTTACTAATAGTTAGTTGAAGATACATTGTGTAGAATCGAAAGAAGAATTTACAGCTGACTCTTACAGTTTTTTTACACATTTACTACTAAAGCAAAAACACAGGAAAAATTTGCGCTTTTGATATAATAATATCGAAAAATGCTTGCGTTTCGCGTATAAGCATCAAAATTAATGTAGCGGTATATAAAGTGAACGGCACAGTGAAAAAAATATAATATAAAGCTCGCACACATAAAAAATAAATAAACTAAAAGAAAACAAAATACTATATGTTTTTTTGTTTAAATGTGTGTGTATGCCACTACTACTACCACTACCACTACTATTACTACATCCAACACCAAAGAATAATTTAAAAATTTTTCATACACTATAAGGTAAAGGAGTATTAGATAAATAGCCACAACTTAAAGTATCCAATAAGGGAAAAAGGAAAATCGTGTATTATAATACATAAAGTGTTTATGCATTTGCTTGCATACTTGAGTAGATAAATGTATCAAAGCCATAGGGTTTATAGCCGGATCCACTCAACTTTAAAATGCTCACGTTTTCAGTAGCGAAACATAAACAGAGGATAAAACACCAAAAATATCACATCTAAAAGTAAAGGCTTTCTCTCTATCACACACTCGTACTCCTCTTATGCACACAACACACATACATACATACACACACAAACTAAAAATTATTTGATTCTTCTGCACAACTCTAAAAATATTGCTGACTTTGGTTTATTTAGCATTGCAGGGCATATATCATAAGCGAAGGCAGAGATTGCCATAACCAAGATTGCCGAGTGTGTAATGCAAACGCAATAAATAATATAAATTCAAAGCCGCTTTATTATCAGATATTAAATGATGCGTGACTGCAGTAAAAGTTAATTAATATCTTATCTTAAATGATATCGCAGACAAAAATACATATAAATATATATATAAATGTAATAATATTAGTGTTATTTTCGTTTAAATGCCATTAAATGGCTGACTAAATTAAATGAATGCTATGCTAATGTCTGCATAACGAAAAACTGCACTTATGTTTATGTTTGATAACCAGATGTAGTAAAGCTTTGCGAAGATTCATCTCTAATGTTATGATTATTTTGCGTCAGCACTGGTGTACTGTCATTGAGTCTGTAGTTGCGCCCAAAATAACTATGTCTGATACATCATTAGAAATAGATAAAAACCTTTTTCGGGATGTGATCTTAATTAAATATAAACCTGTGTTTAAGCTGTTAAAGAAATTATTACTCTTCGGATCCAAAGCTTAGGCAAGAAAATAAATATTTGCTTCGTATAAATATTAATACTACGCTGAAGCGCACAATATTTTATTATTATTAATTTATATTTAATAGCATTAGAGTATTCTACTGTATACATGTATAAAAAAGAGCGTATTCTGTCTCATTTATCATATAATGTGTTTTATTTTTTATTAAATATTTAAACTTAATTTGGATTTTTATAGGGTAGAGAATTACTGCTAGTCTTTTCCTAGTAAATTATGCATTTAATGGGAAATTCTTTCAGTCTGTTTTTTTTAATTATACATGAATGTAAAAAATAAGTTTAACTTTATGTTCAATAAAATTATACTCAAAACTTGCATTAAAAAGTTTAACGTTTCAAACTTGCGTTAAATAAAATTGCAATTCTAATGCGAGTAAAAACTTGTTTGGTGACAATAAAAAGAAAATTCCTTTATTTCTTTGGTCTTATAATTTGTTATTTTAAGTAATTTGTTTTGTATTTTAGATGTTTTGTCAAAAAAATTAATCCGAGAAATTTCAATCTTGAAGTAATAACTAATTAATTTTTATTTTAACCAATAAATGTTAAAATAAAATCGAATAAACCTTTTACATATTATTGTCGAATTTTTCTAGATCTTAATTTTATTCAACGGAGCGACTAAAAGATATAAATTCAATAAAGTTTAGTGCGTATCACAAAATTTTACTAAAAAAACCAAAATTGAACATTGAATCAATAAACTACTTTTCAAACATCGCAATCCCAAAATTTTTATTAATTTCAAAGCCAAAAAATGTTATGGAATTCGCTGCACAGCAGAGTTAATATTAAAATTAAAATTAAACCAATGATCGAAATCACTGAACAGTAAATCACAATATTATGCTAAACATCGTAATAAATTAAGGTGTTATCGCTTTATTCTAGAAAATGCGTGCCTGTAGTGAAAAGAAAACTAAAATAAAAGTAATTCATGAAAAAGTATTTCTCTATTATCTTTTTTTGCAGGAAAATACATGGCGCAGAGTTTTGGCCAAATAACAAAAACTTATGATTTGTTCGCCTGTTTCTGACATTCACTGCTTAATACTCACACGTATAGTGTAAGCTTACATATATATAACTTATACAGTACATCTAAGAGATGCTATGCACAACTTATTAGATATTATGACTTCAATCAGTCTACCATAAACTCGCACTCTTAACGGACTGAATAGCAACAAATCCCTAAAAAAATGCGGTACAGTGCCAGTAGAAATGCTTGATATGAAATTCATGTATGAGCTGAGAAACATCAAGTGAATAGAATCGAGGAGAGAGAGAGAGAGAGAGAGAGAGAGAGTACTGTGCGTTGTGATACATATCCGCACATATAAAACTACTTCATCAAAGATGCACCCTCTCATGTCATGCCGAAATATCAGACAAAATTTTGCTCGCATAAACTTGTATGAGCGCCTTATACTGTATATCATCTTCTCTGTGCGAAAAAAAATAAAATTCTCAATCAATGCGTCACATATTTAAATATATAGCATAGTTTATTATATGCAGTATAAAACAAATTTATGATTTATACACTCGAGAGTAGCAACAAAATATATGAACATTTGATGGTCATTTGGCGCAGCATTTCTCTATTAAACTATTGAATGCGAGCGAGAGTTTTTAAAATAAATGTTTGCCCGAATGCTCTGCGAAATGTAAATTTTCCTTTCAAATGCAAAGCGCGAGAGAGATCTTTCTCGCGCTAAATATTGATATGGTATGCGGTGTTTGAATATGTAATAATTCAACTTAAAAATTTTCCTATTGTCAAACGTGTACATAAGAGGAAAAGAGTATAATTTCCAAACACTCGTCTATTTATATACGCTTTGCGCGTAAATATTTACATCATGAATAAACAAGAAATGTAATTTCGGTTTTTATTTATTTATTTTATTTTTCCAGTTTCGCTCATGAATTATGAACGCAATAGAAAGACGCGTATATATATATATTGCTGACCATTAAAGTTTTTCATTTAATATATTACCGGATATTTTTCATAGTTTACGGCAATACTACCGGCCAGTAGTTTATTTCAAGTTTTTTTCAATGGAAAAATTCATACCGAAACGAAAAGAGACGCGAAATTGAAACTTAATGAACCGTATGATAAAATAATAAATATAAAAATAAACCCAACATTTTTTGGTGATTTATTTTGCTCCGATTTAAATATGTATATTCATTTAACGCATGCACTCCATTCCTTTTCTAATGTAATATTTGTTCGTTAAGGTCTTTTAAAATAAAAAATAGAATAAAAATCTAAATTTAATAAATTTAGAGAGAGAGAGAGACGAGAAAAAATTACACAAAAATAAGGCTTCAGCCAAAAAAAAGCAATAACGAGAAAAAAGATTTCGAAAATAGGAAATAGAATGAGCAATCATTACAATAGCGATTCATCACTACGACAGACACAGAGAGCTGAGGGCACATCTCATTTCTTTTAAAAAAGTTCTTTTTAATTCACTGATAGGTCTTCATGTTTGTTGCATTGTATGTATTTGTGTGGTATTGCTAGTGATGCTGCTAACAGTTGATAGATCTCGAAAATCTATACACACACACATATATATATATATATATACCTTATAACGCAGTACAGAGTTTTCATATCACACTATCAAAAGAGAATATACTGAGTTGAATGCGATTTGAAAAAGGAGGGCAATTGGAAATAAATTGGAAATATTTATGTGCAAAATTTACGAAACTTTATACTGATAGTGTGGTGAAGATGTACACACAGCTATCCTTGCGTTACAGCTTATAATACTCTGTGTGCGCACAATAGAAGAGAGAATTGCAAAGAAATGCGAGAAACTTCATTGAATGCAGTGGTAATAAGATATCAAAGTCAGTGCAACATTACAAGTGATACATTTTAACCGATAATAGTATGGTTTTTACTTAGTTTTTTGTTTGGTTTCCTCTCGAATAACGTTAACTTATATAAAGCGAGTGTACAGACTTTTTGTGTCATTCGATTTTGATGTATAGTTTTATATATTAGTTGCTTCGATCTCAATACAAAATAAAAAGAGTAAACGATTCTCAAATTTTAACGGAACACTAGTATCGAATTATTTTAAGCATTTAACGAAATGCAATCTATATAAAAGGATGCTTATTTCTCGCATAGAAAAGTTTACAGCGAAAGTTTAATTGCCACTAAAGAGTAATCTTAAATTCAAAATAAGCGAAAAATAAATCAGTCTTTTTTTCAAAAAAAAACTCGTCTTCTGCTAAATTTATCTTTCATTATTTAAATTGAAGTTTTGAACAAAAATTTCATTATTCGATGATTTATGTTATCACACGAACAGAGATCATAATTTTTTCAATATGAGCGAAAAAAATCTTTTCATCTCATGTTGCGTTGCGTTGCGTTGCGTTGCGTTGCGATATCCAAACAAATCAAAAGGCAAAACAATATATGAGCCATTCATTTCATTTGACGAACACATTGAAAAAACCAAGTAGTATTTATTCTCCTATCTCTATCAAAAGATCGGAAACATCGAACAAGAATAAAAAAATAGTATTGAATCACATGCTGGTATATTACCATTAATATAAAGCATGCGATGGGAAAAAACGAACGCAAAGAAATTGATTTTATTCATCCATTGATAGATAACATATGGGAGATATATATAAGACATAAGCAGCGAAACTAAATTAAGATCCAATGCAAAAATACTCGCTCTTATCGAACAAAAGAGTGGTTGCATATCTTTTCATAACAAAAAGGCCGAATATTTGAGTGAATAAGAAGAGACAAATTGAGACATAAAATTATTATTAAGTAATATAATATTATTAGTGGCGTTTCAGTGTTACCGTTTCAGTTCCAGAACTATAGTAACAATTACTGGTTTATTCTGGTGTGATATTATGTTACCCAACTAATAATTAAACACAAAGAGTACAAGAAAATTAATTATACATATTAGCGGAGCATAAGCTCTGTCGCCAATTAAAATTATCATTGTATTTCGAATTCAAAACAGTTATATGTGTGTGAGAGGTATAAATTTTTCTGTCGTATAATTTGTGTTTTGAAATTTTTCTATCGATTTGAGTTATAAAGTACATCTAATACTAGAGTAGTTTATTTAAATGATGTGAGCATTAAGAACTGTGAGCAGTCATTTTGCAGACTAACTTAGTGCTAAACTAAAGTTCTTTCATTTTTTATAATTAGCCCGCAGATTGAAATGATTTATTTAATAAGTGATAATTCTTATATATTCTATGCTAGAGAGTCGAAAAGAAATGTGAGAACTGTATTGGAATTCATTATCAGATATGAAAGAAGATATCCGAGTCAAATGTATCAGTATTATAACCAATATTACAGTAGTATGGTTTTTACTTAGTTTTAGTTTAGTTTCCTCTCAAATTAAAGCAGAAAAATAATATTTATTAATGTTTGCACATAACTTTTCAAAGAATTTAGTGGTAAAGATTCACAAAAAAATTCACATAATTATTTCTGGCTAAACGAGGCGGTTTAAAATTACATTGTATTGCAATAAGTTTAACGTGAAATTCAATTAACAGTTATACACACCAAAAAAGCGCATCGTTTATCTAGAAATAATAAACAATTCCAGTTAGAAACAGATTTTTGGTGCGAGTTAGCGTTTGATGCTTTTAACATTGATACTAACAAATGTTCTAAATTTAACATAAATTTTTTAAATTTTTTAAAATTAATTTTAATTTTATTAAATCAGCATAAGTAGCATCAAAATAATAAATTAAGCAAAGTTCCGACAGTTCGGTATATGGATTATTATGCAAAGAATCTTTAAATAAATAGAACAGAGTTAAAGATTATTTTGTAGGTAAATATGGTTAACATTTATAATTGATTATATAGACTTTTAAAGTATTTTCAGTTCATAGAAATGTAAGTGAATCGAACAGAGATGGAGAATGATGTTCAGAGACTAAATTCTCAAAAATGATAACATTATTCAATATATTCGCGAACTTAAAGAAAACTACAATTAGTATAGAATCAATATTTTTGATACAAATTGTCAATAATGAATTTTTAAAGTTAACGAATTAGCGATTAAACGAGATTTACGTTTAAAAACTCTGATGTTTTGCAAGGAAGTATGTTTTAAAAGGCTAATCACAATTTAGTGTTGGCTTTAGTTTATAATTGCCATAGAATTTGTATTACGCACGTAAATATGCATAATTTACATAAACAGATAATTTTATTCGGTATGGCTTTGCAGAAACGAATCGTTAATGCAATTATTTAGTTATCTGGTGCGAAGAAAAATAGGTCATACGCGATATCCTCTCTAAACAAATCTGAAGTCAAACAGTAATCAACAAAATAGAGTTTAAAAGAAAAGAAGCGCCGTTTAGATAAATAACTTAATACAAAAAAGGGAAACAGTTTTTTTAAATTCCGGTTTTAGAATAAGTCGAAAATTGTTTAAACAGATAACTATTAAATTAGTTGAACGAATTAAAACTTAATTAAATTAGGTTAAAGCAATTCATTAAAATTAAACGTAAAGAATGAAAAAATACAATAATAACAAAGCAAGATTTTTTTAGAAAAATTATTTGAAATGATAGTTTCATTTTCAAAAATACTAAATTGTAGTTCAAATTACGTGAATTTTGTAAATTATATTCTAAAAATTATTTTAATAATATAAGTTTAAATTTTTTTCAAAGAATTTACTTAAAATTAGCCAAAAATTTTTTGCCTGTTTTCTCAAAGATTTTAGTCTTTCTCAATGCACTTACCCCTCAGTGATCAGTGATTAATTGATGGCTTAAAACGTTAGTATTCCGATCTGAGCCATATTTCGTAACACTTAGAACAACATTTTTCAAAAACAAACACACAAATAACTTATTTCAATCCATTCGCGTGTATAATATCTTTAATTCCCGTATATATTTTATATTGACAATTTTAATACAGAATATGTTTGAGTGTAGAGCGGATTCACATTCGCATTATTATATATATGGTATGCTTCGATGGTGTGACTGAACAACTATGGCTCTCGCATGAGCATTACACACTCCTCACGAGTGCACACACACGTTCGCGCACAGCATCGCCAGCACCGCCACCGTTCGCGCACACAATCACAATCGATTTTAATATATAATCTAAACAGAGTTTACTCTGTATTAGACTGCGAAATGGACCCGAACTAAAAAATTTTCTTATAACTTTGTTTGACGTTATAAAATATAAATTTAATTAAACAGCACTTTTTTAACGATAATTGCATTATCACTGTTTGCTAATAATTCCACTATATTTACATTTTTTTTGTTACGATTAAAATTGTCAATTAATTTATGTTGTCATTTCTAAATACCAATTAAATTCGAATTAACCTTCGAATAATATTTTTTACATTTTTCTAGATTTTATCATTTCATTCAATTAAGCCTTCAATAAATTTAAATTCAATATACAGTATTGCAAAATTTTTAGCGCAATAAACGCAAAATTATGAAAGTTTACAAAAAAACTACCACAAAAATGATTATGATTCGCAAATTAGTCAATTGATAATTAGTGTGGTATGATATCTGGAATTGTAGTGGTCGTGTGATAAAACGAATGCCGAATTCGTCACCTAAATATGTGTTCATGCGTACCATATTAACCGCAAAACAAAATAAAAAAAACACTAATAAAATAGCCTAAGTTACGAGCAATAAAATAATAGAGAGTATCACGAATTTTAATAATCATCATAATAAGAACGTTTAATATTAATGCGCGTTGCATTGCACAATCATTAAAATTTTTATCACTTGGAAAAGTAACGAATGACTATTTTTTTGCCTGAAAGCGTTGCAGCTTTTTTTCCTCACTATTCTTACAGAACGGGTGACTCGGAGGTATTTTTTTGTGTTAACAACAACAGAAAAGAAAAGAAATTATAATGAGTGTATTAAAATAAGATCTCTAGTGATTTAATCGCAAAAATTTTCTCTCTCTCTCTTGTACTCAATAATTACATTATCTCTGTTTGCTAATAATGTCACTATTATTTACATGCGCTAGTTTTCTGACATTTCAATACATCGGCATTAATAATAAAAGATTGAGGCGATTATAACCTCAAAAAAATCTCGCTCCTCTTTTACACAACACAGCGTTTGATGGCGACATAACAGGAAAAAAATTTATTTAAGTAATATAAAGCATTATTTATAGAAGAAGAAAAATGTGTTCATATCCCCTACGGTGCTGTGAATTCTGCTGTTGTGATGTACTTTTTTCTACCGTTAACTTGGATTATGGATATAAAGAACAAAAACTGATTTTTGTTCAGAAAATGCACTTTTCGTCAAACACTAAGCGATACATTAAAGACAAAACGTCGAGTAGAGTAAAGTCGACGAGAGAGAGAGAGAGAGAGAGAGAGAGAGAGAGAGAGAGAGAGAGAGAGAGAGAGAGAGAGAGAGCGAATGAAAAGATTATTTTAAAACAAATTTTTTGACAATATAAAACTCATTTTACAATTTATTTCGATTTAAAGGTCAGTATAAAAATGTTTGCGCACTCCATTTCTAATACAATATTTGTTCGCTAAGGTTTTTCTCGAAAATAATAAATAAAAAATATGAGCTCAACTAAAAAGAAATATACAGTACATACATATATATTCTGTGTTGAGCTGCAAAAGTCACGTAAAAGTATCCGATAGAGTAGATTATACGATATATATATAATAATAATATCGTTGCAAAAATGGACATTTTTGTGAAGCGCAGTATCGATCATTTTCTAGAATAAACTATCGATGCATTCACACTACAGAAATCTGCGAAAAAAAGGGTTTCACGTTTTTTTTCTCCAAAGGTTAGAGAGATTTGGATTATAATCAAATCAAGAGACTTTTCGATATAAGTATATAGTAAATAACATCTCACTCTTTTGAATTCTGAAAGCTAGTAGTGGTGTGTTGTGTGCAACCCTTTGTATTAACTGAAAAAAATCTCGTAACAAAATCAACACTAATAAAAAAAACTTTCATATCAGCTCTCAGTAGGAGATGTGAAGATAAACAGAGACATCTCTGGATTACTAAAGACCAGTGCGGATAAAATTGTAACAGAAAAAATTATATTAGAAAAAAAGAAGAAAACTTACTTTCGTTTGCTATCCATTTATATGTTGTGTGTTTACTACGGCATTAAGGTTACCGTACAGATGAAGAAGAAATTATCTCATAAAATAAAGCGTTCATTAAATTCGTAATGAAAGTGCATCGCATCTGCGTTTCCTATTATGATAGTGTAGTGTCAGTTAACGTTTCCCTTCACGAAAAAATAAAAAACATAAAAATAAAATCGGGTTCAGAATAATATTCTAGAATAAATAACTTTAAAAAGTTTTTGATGTATAATTTGATAAATTTTTATTAAATTATATTAAATTTCATTTAAGCCATAAAAACGGGCAATAAATATATTATGAAAGCCTCAAATGCGAATGTGA
>JAQIVF010000807.1:0-17928 GCA_034698365.1 Steganacarus magnus
GCTAACATCAAATCAAAATCTCTATTATCTTCTAACGCTTTGCAAATGCTTTCGTTATTAACAATTGTCATAACAGTCGATAAAAATACTAATTTTTAAATATAGAATATTAGTTTTAATTTATAATCAGTTATTAAATATATTTTTATTTCCGTATTCTATTTAATTCATTACCAAAATTAAGTAAAATTATCTTTAATTTCGCGTTCATTTTTATTTTATTTCAAAAACAAATTCAATAACTTAAAAATAGGGTAAAAACTAGTTGTATATAAACTTATAATAAACTAAAATCAAATATATTATTATACCGTACACGTGAAAGTTTAAAATAATAAAATATGAATTTAATTATCGTTTTATATTTTGTATAAAATTGATAGTAAATGTAAATCGTGCGAGAATAATGATTCCAACAATGAAAATACATTACAAGCGAAGAATAACCGCTTTATTGTATTACTGTAGATATAATTAAAGGAAATCGAGTTTGAAATTCCCTACGAAGCATGATTTATGTCTTTATTATTGTCAACACTTATATATTTTTCTACAAAATTTTTTGCAACTCTATTATGCAATTTAATATGAGTATTCAAATTGCTTTGATTCGCGGTTTTGTATTCACACGACGGCCAAACACATACATACTTTTGCACACCAGTGTGCTTCGCCTTGTGTTTCTCTAGATTCCATTTACTAGCGGTGCCATAATCACATTCAGGCCAATCACACTTATACGCGGGAATATCTCTGTGATATTTAGAGTGAACGAACAGAGAACCAGATGTTTTAAACCTCTTCTCACATGCCGGCCACGAGCACACGTAACGCTTTTCGTTCGAGTGCAGCATTTTATGCATTCTCAAGCACCTCTTCGTCCCAAATGTTTTGCCGCAGCCGTCGTGATCGCACAAATACCGTCTCACACCGGAGTGTGTCTTTTGGTGTTCTCTCAATAATTTCAAACGCATTGCAGTAAATCGACATCCATTAATACCGCATACCTTTACACTAGATATACCGTGAACTCTGATTAAATGCCTATTGAGACTAATTTTCGATTCACGAATAGCGCCACAATTTGGTTGATCGCACTTGAATTGTTCATCGCAGCCGATTAATCGACTTTTCCATCTATTAATTTGTGAATTAGAATTTAAATTCACTTTACTCGTTATTAAACCGTTCTCATCACCCAATTCTATATTATCCGAATGGGAAATGTTATTATCAGCAGGTAAACTGTTCAGCATTGTCTGTGCTTTTAACATTTGGTGGCATTTCTGATGGTCATTGAAATCGAAAAGTAATTTAGTCTTGAAAGCGCATCCATCTTCGGTACACTCATTCCAAATCATTTCGGGAAACGATTCTGGATGATTTCTTAAGAGATGATTTTTATAATCATTGTCGTTCTTCAGTGTAATACTACATTCATCATGAGTGCAGGTAATGGTTTGATTTGTATGAAGTTTTTGATGCGTAATGAGAGTCTTTTGGCTCATAAATACTTTGCCACATCCGACGTGTGAGCAAACATATTTCTTTGTTAAATATTCAAACTCAGAAACCCTTGTATCAGAATTATCACACGAACCATCACTACTATTCTTTTCATTAAAATAATTTACACTAATTTTCGGTCTTAATTCTGTATTATTTGATTGATTATTATCGCACATAATCTTATCATTATTTTTATCTATAAGCAGAATATTATTTTCCTCGTCATTCAAAGCAGTAATAATCTCGTTTTCGTTACTGTTTGACATTACATTATCAGTAATACGAGATGAGTGGTCACGCGATCGCTGAAGAACATAATCGGCACACATTCCTACGGCAATACATTTATTGTATCTGCAATATCGACACGCATTTCGAGTTAGACGTGATATAACACACTTTCCATCGCCACCACAACTGTATTGTTTCCGATTGCGAACTGATTTCTCGAAAAATGAATTGCAAGCTTTGCAACCAACAGCTCCGTTATAATTTATACAACCATTATTTTCACCACAAACTTTACATTTACTTAAGAGCGAGACTTCACTGCTCTGTTCATTATCAGAAACTTTCTCAAGTGTAGCACTTGTTCCCAACCCAACAGATTGGCGACACATTCCAACTGCAATACACTTATTATATCGACAATATCTACACTGAGTTCGCGTCTCAGGTGTTATTAAACAGTTTCCATCGTTGACACAACAATATCCGATGTGTTCTGATTTTAAAGACTCGTAGAAGAATCGCTTACAACCCCAACAACACTCCACTCCATAACTATTTCCTCTCCCAATATCGTCACACACTTTGCATTTACCAAGTGATTTGTTTAATGGTGCGCTTTCTATCGTATTGTTTCGATCTTTGTTTTGTTCACTATTATTACAACTTTTGTTATCATTATCTTCTAATTGATGGCAACAATTCTTTTCTTTTTTGGTAATCGTTTCAAAATTAATATTTAAATTCTTATTGGCATTTACTTCATTAGTTGTTTCATTATTACACATAACATCAGAATCAATATCCGATTCAATATTCACGTCATCGATGTCCGCATTTGAACAAATGTCTGATAAAACACATTCATTGTGGTTATCTGTTTGCGTTTCCTTGTCTTCTCGTTTGACACCATTTCGATCATTACTTGTCACGCAATTATCATCAGTAATGTGTTCGTCAATTACCGAAATTATATTTGAAATTACATCGTTTAACGATTCTTTACAAACACTTGTCGTTTCATTTGTCTCTAAATTGTTTGAAAATAAAAAGTAAAGTTATATGCAATGAAATAATAAATAAACATTATTTCTAAATCAAATTATAATCATTAATACCATTTGAATTTTGTGCAATCGTTATGTTGTCGTCACAATTAAAATCATTATTTTGAAGTCTATTTAATTGAATAATCGGTGACTTTAACCTCTTTAGCGTTAATATGCGTTCATTTAAGTCACATTTATCTTTCAATATTTCGGTATTATTGCCATAATTGCATAACTTTTCATAATAATAACAAATTGATTTGTATTTCAATAACTCAGTCTTCAAACACTCATTTTCTCGATTTAATTGCAATATTTGTGTTGCGAAGTGTTGTCGCGTTAATTCGTTTATTGACATCATTTATAAATAACAAAGTTTGATGAATAAAAAAGAGTTAAAACAATTATTTTGTTCACAATGAACACAACTGCTGTTTGAAAGTGTGGTGGTTTGGTGTCACTCATACTCTCACACATTACTGCGCGTGCGTCACAAACTAGAGGTGTAAAAACAAATTACATCATGTTTGCACACAGAAACAACATTGGGTGCACGTGATCTCAAATCAAAGTGTACATTAGACTAGTAAATCGACAAAAATTTCCGACCCGAACCCGACAGAAGCCCTAGAGTTTCAAACCCGACCCGATCCGAGCCCGACGAGTTGGAACCCGACCCGACGAGAAATATTTTTTATTACAAAAAATACTCATAATAATTTCACAACTAACGATTTTCTATTTTCTCTCGCGTAAAACATGACGCGTCATACAATCGCGCAAATCGCATACACGCTGTGTGTCTTTGAGTGCATATAGAATAGCATACAGTATTATCAATGCATTAACAAACCTTAATAATCAAAAGTATCGATGTATAAGCGGCGCTATTGATCAAACAGTTTTATGAAATAAATGATTTATATGAAACAAATAGGTTGTTTCAAAAGGGGAGCAAAGGGGCAAAATAACATTTTGCGGGTCTCTAGTCTAAAAAAAATTATTAAGCCTAAAAATTTTTATATCTTAAATTTAACTTTAATAAAAAATAATATAGTAAATATGTTGTAGTTCAAAATATGATTATTTTAACTATGAAATAAAGAAGTAATTTGATAATTTTATAATTTCGCACATTTTCGTTAAAAACTATTCTATAAATATTATTAAATCGGGTTTCTCTAAAAATTTATAAAACCCGACCCGACCTGACATTTGATTTTAGGAGCCCGAACTCGGCCCGACCAGACACATTCGTCGGGTAACCGCGGGTAACCCGACATTTCGGGTACCCGTTTACTGACTGTAGTGTACATCATCTAAAAATATATAATTTCTGGGATTCGATCTTTTTTGTCATTGTTTTCACAAACAGGTCACAAATATTTTTATTTAATTTCTTCACATATTATTAATATCTATTGAAAAATTGATGACATCATTAAAAACTTTCAAAGTAACAATAAATATAAACAAAACTGAGAAAGAATTTCAAACTCTAAATTTTTTAGTTTAACAAAAACGTTAAATTTAATAAAAATCAATATACAGTATATTTATTTATAATTATTGTAGAAGTTATAAGTTGTATTATACTTACTCCGCATTGATTTTATAAAAAAAAACATTCAATTACTGAGTTTTTAATAAAAACAATTTTATTCGTGACTAAAACTGTTAAAAAACTTTTCATTTAATAATATGTTAAATAGTATCACATGTAATTTTCATATTAAGACCTCAACAATTAAATTAGATTTAACACTAAGAGCCGATTGTATAAATTTGATTAGTAATTTACATCATTTAATTAGTAAATATTTTATGCAATTTATTGTTCTTTATTCGAATGAAACCGAATTTACAGTTAATAATACGTGATTAATGTTACAATAATGTGTTTTAGTCGCGTGAGAGGTCTTGATATGAAAGTTACGATATATATTCTGATTAACTTTAATATTCTAATAATTTTAACGTTAATATTAAAAATTTGAAAGTTAAATAAACATGTGATAATCAACACATAAATCATGTCAACACTTATTTTGCGTTGGTTTACGGCGTTTACACTTATTATCACTGCTATAAACCGATTCGCAAATAGAAGGCAATGACACACTAGTATTCGCCACATCATTCGGTGTTCTGTCGTGCAATTTCATGTGCGTTTTCAAGTTGCTTTGATTGGCGGTCTTATATCCACACTCCGGCCAAACGCACGCATACTTCTGCACACCGGTGTGCGTCGCCTTATGTTTGTCCAAATTCCACTTCTTTGCGGTGCCGTAACCACACTCAGGCCAATCGCACTGATACTTTAATACTGGTTTGTGTTGGTTGTGGTGCTGCCACAGGTGACCATTGGTGGTGAACCGCTTGTCACAACCCGGCCATACGCACGCGTAACGCTTTTCGGTTGAGTGTCTCTGCTTGTGTTGCATTAAGTCTTGTTTGGTCACAAACGCTTTCGCGCACTCGCTGTGATCGCAGACGTACTGCCGTTCGCCGCGATGTCTCTGTATGTGAAGTCGCATTTTAGTGACATTCGCGTTATTATAAGTACAGCCATCGACGTGACAAACTAGTAATTCTTCACCACCGTGTGAGTAGAATATGTGTTTAACGAGACCGCGAGACGTTCGGAAAGTGCCCGGACAGTTCTCGTGATTGCATTTAAATGTTTGCGCGCCACTGTTTGACACGTTTTTCCAGATATTCATTCTCTTGCGGAGATTTTCTTTTCGTTTTTTCTTCAATATTTCCCTATGATTTTTTCGATGTCTTTCGTGATATCGTTGATGCCGAGTGTAATCTCGCTCGAACTTTGTCCGATAAGCGCAACCGAATTCACTGCACTCTAACCAAATCATGTCCGGAAATAGTTGCGGATGTTTGCGAATTTGGTGATTAATAAACTCTTTGGCGGTTTTAAAGATAATACCGCATCCGTCGACAGTACACTTTCTTCCATCGTTGATGTAAGCCATTGCGTGAATTTTTCGATGTCTTAAGAGATTTTTTTTACTTACAAACAATCGTTCGCATCCCATGTGACGACACACATATTTTTTATTATGTAGTGTTATGCTTGAATTTTCATGTGAATAATCTCTTGAAACGTTACGATTTGACTCATCACTGATGTCAATGTGTTCGAGAGTATAATTATTTTGTTGTGCAGTTATGTCATTATTAGTTGAATCATTAATATGACTTTCATTATGACTCTCATTAATCGACATATTCTCACCACAATCTTCGAAATTATCAGTTACTTGAGTTTCATCATCATTTAGATTATTTAATAATTCTTTATTATTATTAGCAATTAATTTCGATGAGACTCTATTACTATCATGAGTTGAACACTGATTTTGAAGCTTATCGGCATTATTACGCGTCGATCTTTTTCTATTTTTTATGTTTGGTTCTAAATCATTCACTTTATAATAAACTATGCACGCATTACATACTATTCGTTCATTTCGTTCTGTCGGACAAATTAGCCATTGAATCGAATCAGATTTGCCGCACTTTAAGCACGTTAAATGTTTGCGATTACGCGGCACACGAGATGGCCAGTGCTTTCCAACAGTTTCTCTATATAACGCACACGAATTGCACAAATACTGGCCATCGAGTGTTGGACGCCGAACAACACCCGAAGTGATGTAACAGTTTGCACATTTATCATCAGCTAAACCGCTATCGCTGTCATCACATGGTTCACTCAATCGCTGTGTGACAGCAACACACTTTTTGTATCTGCAATATTGACATTTATTTCGCGTTAGAAGTGTTATTACGCAATTCTTGTCGCCACTACAGAAATATTGTTTCCGCTCGAGAACCGATCGCTCAAAAAATTTCTTACATGCCTCGCAACACTGCATACCATAATAACCTCCGCTCGCAATATCGCCACACACTTTGCATTCACCCAATGATAGCCTCAATCGCTTCTTTAGTGGCGCGCATTGTGTCAAATCGTTTTGACGCGAGTGATCAGCATTATTATTATCGCAATCCACTTCTCTTTTGGTGATTACTTCAAAATCGACATTCAAATTCGTATTTGCATTATCGTTTGTCGTCCGATTAAAACAAATAACATCCGACACTGCAGTATCGCAATCGTTTAGCGAATCGACATCATTATCCCAATTCTCGCTCACAAATGCATCATCACTGCTATCATTAATTATTTGATGGTCGCATTCACTTTTTTCGTTCGTCATATTTCTTGAGACATGACTATTGCTCTCAAGAGTATCACAAATACTTGAATCGGTCAACGAATTTGTATACAAGTCTGTGTTTACACTCGTTTGCTCACAATTTACTATAAAACAATATATAAAGTAAACAAAACAAATTGAATTCAAATAAAATAAATAAATGCTCAATAAATTCATACCATTTAATGTTTGGTGAGCGATGTTATCGTTTAATTCATTAAATTGAAGTTTATTTATATTAATTGCGCACAAATTGAGACTATTTATCTCTAATAAATGTTGTCTTAATCGAAATTGTTGTTGCGTTTGATTGCAATTGAATAGTTTTCCGTAATAAAAACAAATCGTCTCGTATTTCGCTAAATCAGTCTTCAAACACTCGATTTGACGCCTCAATTCTAGTATATGTGACACTAATTGTTGTCGCGTTAAATCACTTAAATTATTTTTAGACATTTTTCGTTATAAATTAATTAAACATTAAAATTTCGTAAGTGTTATAGTCTATCACAAAACATTAAAAATGATGTTTTGTGTTGTGATATTTGACACTCTGTTGATTTAGTGTGCCGTACTTTCTGTACATTATGTAACTAAATCGTTGTGAATTAACGTAACCGATTAATTAATAATCATTTTTGTTTTAAAATCATTACACAATTAAAATGAAAATTATACACAGTTTATTATTAACTGTTAAATTGTAACATATTTTTTCCATATTTTAAAATAAATATAAAAAACGAATTATTAATTTTTTGATTTGGTAAGTTTTTTTTGTTTTTTTAAGTAAAACATAAATACTCCTTTTGTTGCAATACAGCACACAATTCGCAAAATGTGTGCGATTCATATGCAGTCAATAGAGTTGGATCGCATCACATTCTGGTAGCAGTGACGACACACCGCCACCAAACGCTTCGACGCGTGACCGGGAAGTGGTATCCGCTTGTCGATGCATCGCACGCAGAAGAGGCGACCGCACGAGTGACAGTGGTGTTTGGGCGTGAATGGCTCGAACGGTGAACTACACGGACACTCCTTCACGTTCTGCAGCGACTGCCAGCTCAGTGCCACTGTTTCCATGCAGTGCTTCATTTCGTTGGCCGTAACGCTGTTACAGTCTTCCACCTTATTTTAATGTCAAAAACAGACAATTAAAATCTAAATTCGTTTTAAGTGAGAATGCAAGTTAAGTTAAGTTACACTTATTTTGTCTTCACTGTCGTCAGCAGACAGCGTCGAACTCTCTAAACGATTAACGCATTCCTGCACAGCTTTCAGCGATGAGTCCACTTCTTCGAGATCAAGAGAACCGATAAAACTTCTGCTATTATTGTTTACGTGCTGTTTCTTATCGGAAAGATTTTCACTGTTAGAAGATTCTTGCATTTGACTATACTTTGATGGCTTATACGGCAAATGATCGCCAGACGCATAATTTATTTGAGAGATCCTCTAAAATTGGGACAAAAAAGTTAACGTTTGAATTTTTGTTTTGTCATGAGAGAGAGAGAGACCTGTTCCATAAACTTGATATGATCTTCAAGACTGAGTATATGATTATGTGTTGCAACTAATAGTTCACTCATTGAGTCGCGCGGGTGAACACCGAACTCGAAACGATTGTACAAACCTCTCCAAAATCTGTGCGAATAATAATAATAATTTTATACTTTAGAAAATTAGCGCGAGTTTATAGTTGCAAAAAAAAGTATATTAACTTAATAGTCTGTGGCGCGACATTAACATTCAATAAAGTCTGCTCTTCGGTTCGGTCATCGTTAAAATATAGTGGATTCACAAACTCTGACCGATGACTAGAAAGATAAGCCCACAGCGAATACGTGCGCTCGATTATCCTCAGATCTTTGCGGTCTTTCTCGCAATTGCCGATAAATGTGCCGAATTGGCAGGAATGCACGTGATCGTGAATGGTTAGCAGGTATCGCTCGTTGAACTCAAACGATCGCGGAAATTGTTGAGTCAATTGCCAGATGGCGTCCAAGAATTGCGTGAATACGGGCGCCATTTCTTTGCTATCGCCCTGAATATGACCGCATCGGTCGTTAAATTTGTGGCCGAACGCGAGCCACTCTTTTTCGATAAGCGCCTGAAATCCATCGATCGTACGATAATATGGGTCTAATATTAGTGATGCGATGCCTGATAGTAGCGGAGTATATAAAGTAAACTTATGGTAAAACACATATTGAATGCAATTTACCACATGTTTGCGCGGTTCGGTCCCAACCATCGGAACAGTGAACGATAACACTTATACCGTCGTTCACAGCTTTGGCAATAAAGTGCGACGTCTCTAATACTGACTTGATATGTCTGAGCCAACCGCTACTCTCAACACCGGTCAGAAATGCGTTCATCGAAGGAGTCTTAAGCTCGCACGCTATCAAACAAGAAAGATTAATGGACTGTACAGTACGCGTAAATTTTGGTTGGTTTAACATACCATCCATTAACTTTTGCACACTCGCGCGCATAACGTGAATATTTTCGATACCGTAAAAATGAAACTTAATATTCTCGTAAAAAATTTCATTCTCGTAACCCTTTCCTTGCGCTTTGTTTACCATAGCGTTAATCTATATGCAACAACACAATTAAACATTAAAGAATATATCAATCACTCAGTTATAAGCAGAGTGTTACCCATTGAGCGAATAGCGCCAGTCTGTCGCGAAATAGATGCTGTTGAATGTTAGAAAAAAAACTCAGTTACATAATATGATACATTTTTAATATACTATTAATTAGTGCTATTTGTACTGCACTATTTCGCGACAGACTGGCGCTATTCGCTCAATGGGTAACACTCTGGTTATAAGTTATGTGAGAACATGTGACACACCTTTGGTCTGGTGTCGATCACGTACAGTACTTTTGAGTTTGGATTAGACTTCAGTATGCAATCAAGCAGTTGTTCGTCTTCAATACATCGCGCACTAAATCCCGATAATGGCTGAGCACAGCGACAAATAGCGGCCTAATTAGCGGTACAATTGAGTTCAATTAATGATTCATATTGGGTTTAATAAATAATACAATATTACTTGGTTGTGATGAAGATATGATAATACTGGCAATCGAGCCTTCGACCTAAACCTGGCGCTTCCCAATAACACCTGCGATGTTGATGTCGACGGCACGTATAATGAACGTGGATATGTGTCACAGATCTGATTAAACGAGATTAAAATTTAAAAAAACATTAAACCAATAATAAAAAATATCGTTTACCTCGTAATTGGTGTTAATTGTGGAACGAATCCAATTATTATTAGGACAACCCATGCGCTCATATTCCGACTCCACAGTGTATCGGTTCCAACCGTCTTCCTTATCGAAGTGCTCACTGCTGGCCGTATAGTTAAAGCAATAAAGATCTTCAATGGTTGTGGGCTGCGATAACTGGAATATCGACAGATAAATGTCGTGCGCGTCTCTCTCCTTCGGTATAACAAATGTCACGCACAAGAAGTGCTTACACCTCATCAACAGTGGCGAGCCGTTTGTGGTGATCGACAGCTTCTCGATAGACGCGATTAGTGTGTGCAGTATCCACGTCTCCCTCTTCACGTGATGGTCCACAAAGATCAGGTGAGTGGCGGTCAGATATAGTGTGCCACTTGTTGACGAGCCAGCAGTTGCTGGATATCTGTACAACATTTTCACGTTTTCCACCTAAACATTTATTGGTTTCATTTTTTTTACAATTACAACATTTTAATTATTTCATTTCGTCCGTACCTTTGGTGTGCGTATTAACTCCATTGTTATTGTTGTTGTCTTTGGCTTTCGAGCTAACGATCGGCCAAAATTTAGAGTTATGTATCACTTTTTTTATATATCAATTAATAATTGGATAAAATTTTAATTGCAAATTCATATTTTTTAACTTAATTAATAATAAATATTTCTGATAATTTTATATATTTAAAATTAAAATTTAATATCGATAAATTTACATTAAATAAAGCAAAAATTATTTTTAAAAATTTCTTCTTAATTTAATTTAGTATATACAAAATTTTTGTTTAATGTGTAAAAAATTTCAGACAATTCATTACAACCCTAAGTATCGCCTCTTTTGCTTCCCTTTAATTATTAAAATACCGTATGTTTAGCGAAACTGTTGTGTCACATGATTTTGGTTATTTGCGGTTACTGTTAGTAACGGCGCGTCATTTCAACGCACATAACAATTCATACATAACTTACGGGTTAATTAAAATTCAATTCCGTCAATCAAAAAATTAAAACAATTCATGTATTCAAACAAAGTATCACATAATTTATTTTAATTAACTAATTATATTAATTTCAATATATTAAACACTAGCAAGAAGCTATTCTATTCTTTACTAAGAAAATCGTTTATGAAATTATATACTTTTGACAACAATTAACACAATATTGTATTTTATACAGTATACTACGTAAACGTTTCACTAATTTCATCAAAATGTTATTCAATATGACAATTAAAAGTTTCGCTAAAACACCGTAACAGATGAGGCGTTACTTCGCCAATCGTCACATCTCTATTGAGTTCATTGGAGAGCGACGTAACTTTCTTGTCGGGTATACCGCACGGTATGATATGGTCGTACCATTTAAGCTCGACATTACAATTAATGGCGAATCCATGCATTGTCACAAATTTGCTGGCACTCACGCCAATCGCCGCCAGTTTCCTCTCATTCTCGACCCATATTCCCGGCAAACCATCGATTCGATGCGAACTGATGCCAATTGCTTTGCATAAGTCAATGATAGTGCGCTCTATTAGGCAAACGTAACTTTTAATGCCAGTAATGGCACCAAAAGAGCGCATATGAATGATTGGGTAGACAACCAGCTGTCCCTTTCCGTGAAATGTTATTAAACCGCCTCTGTTTGTGCGCACAAACTCAGCACCGAGTTTTGTCAGCTTAGCCTCGATATTCGTGTCATACTCTTTGCTTCGTATACCGGTTGTATATACAGGCAAATGTTCGACTAATAGAAGTTGATTCGGTAAGTCATCATAACGTTTGCCACTAATTTCCACGGCGTTCTGCAAGGTTTTCATCATTTGTTTTTGCGTGTCGAGCACTTCATTATAACGCATACATTGAACATGCATTAGTTTGACAATAGGACGCGATATCATTGATGTCATGGTTGAAGTTAATACGCAACACACGTGGTGTGTATGCGTGAGTGTGTGTCGCAAATATATTTGGAGAAAAAAAACACAACACTTGTTAGCCAAACACTAAACACTACAGTATTATTATTTATTAAAACACTAATCAATAATTTTATTCAAAACAACTAACAAAATGTTTATTTAGGAAAAAACGTGAACACAATTTTAATTATCTTGAATGGTCTCCAGTTGCTTAAACTCTTCGATTTCTTTTTTCTTTCGCTCCATTTCTTTTCTCCGTTGCATGTGTGTCACCTCTGCCTCCCATCGACGAAAACGAAACTCTCTGTACATAAACTTAGTGGCGAAACCCGCGTACACAGCGAGACCAAAACCAATTGTGCAAACAATGGCCACCGTTCGCCTGTTCAACGTTACAGTCGCTGGTGGTTTTGGTGGTATTGGTGGTGACGATTGTGCAGCCATTCATTCACACAATAAATCGCAAAACAAATCAATCACTCGTTGCTTAAGTCTTGTTCGGCTAACTTTTTATTTTCCTCCTCTCTTTGTCGGCGCTTGATCTCAATAATGGTCGGTCTGAATGTGTAATAACTGCACCCAAGGCCACAGAAAATTGCAAAAAATACCGAATTCTTGTTAATACCACGTGGTATTCGCAACATTGCTTTTATTCTAACGTTACCATAAATTATGGTCCATAATATCGCGATAATAATAATATAGTAATGGTGCTAACAGTTTAACTTTTTTACAAACCGGACCATTGAGATCATAATTTAAATAATTAAGTTAATAAATTTTCTAAAAATGTTCATATAATGTGACAGAATTGATCATAAAATCAATTTTATTACAATAAGATTTTAATATTAAAATTTTATGCAAATTAAAAATTTTATTGATATATAATAATGAAATTGCCATATTTAAAGTTAAAAGTATATTTAATAAAATAGACGTCGCCTTTTGTGAAGTCCATTATGGGTTGAGCTTATGTGAAAAAATAAAGTGAAAATAGAGGGCACTAACAATTAATTCATACTAAATGCTCGTTATAGTAGTGAAACGCGTTTATTGTTGTGCAAGCAATTAGAAAACAAGAACGAACATACATAATAGCTAGAGACTGGAAATTAGGGACATTGGGGACATTGTCCCCATTTGTCCCCATAATTGACCTAAAATGAGAAAAAATTGTTGATTAAATCGAAGAGTTTTTGGCTCACCAAGAATTATGAAAATCTTTGGCAGAACACCTAAATTCTAAACATTTTATAACTACGTTTCTATGAGAAATACACAGTTTTATGTGTCCCCATTTTTGTCCCCAAAATCGAATAAAATTTGTCCCCATTTGTGTCCCCGAAAACTCAAAAATTGTGTCCCCATTTTACAGTCTCTAGTTATAACGTTAAAAATAATTAATTGTATCTGCGCTTTTCTTTTGTGAACTGAATTTTTCTATTATTACTCTCGATATACTCGTCAATAATAGTTTTATTGATATGTTCATGTTTCGGATAAATCGTGATTCTTTTGATTGTGGAACAATTGTCGATAAATGATATCACAATACAGTTAGTGACGCCATAGTTATTACAAGCAATTTTCAATTGGTACAAATTCGGCAATTTTTCTACGTGTTTTAAAGTATTGGTTAAAACTCGTTTCGTTTCGAGTCCATCAAAACGTATATAAAATTTCTGTGAATACACTTGCAACATCGTTATAGCAAATTATTTTCAAATTAGTCAATTGAACGCATTTTGACAAAAATGAAAAATTGTCGTAATTATTAAAAATATTAATAATTAATTTTTCAAGCGATTGAAAGTCAGTATTAAATGCATCATAAAGTGGTGAATTTAAGTACGTAATATTTAATGCCTTTAAACGCAAACACTTCAAACCAATCAGATTTAATAACTCAATACAATTTTCTTCTTGATCAGCAAACGAAAAGGAAAGGTATTCAAGATTTTCAAAGTTAGGTAAATAATCGATTAAATCATCAAACAAAACACTCAATGACTTTAATTGATGCTTAAAACGATCAGTAAATATCTTGAATCTGTGGTCTTTGACATAATAACGATAAAATGATTCGAGTTCAGTGCCAAAAACAGTTTTTGCAACAATACAGCGATGAAAATATGACTCAACATTTTCGTCAGAACATATTCGTTTAAGTTTAGGGCATAAGTGTATTAATAATGTGATTATTTTGATATCGATTTCGCCTTCAACTCTAAGCGATTCCAAGCTTTGAAGACTTTTTTCTGCAAATGATTTCCAACGATAAAGAAATTTGTTTTGTGATGAATATCGTGACACAATATATAAATGCTTTACACGCTTACATCTATTCCTAATTATATTAATTGTTTGATCGCACATAACATAATCACAATCAATAATAATACGATTAATATTTAAGCATTTACTCAACACATAATTGAGTAAATTATACTTTACGATGGAATTATATACGTTTAAGCCATATTGAGTCAAAAGCTTTTCGATGATTGACTTTTCGTAATAGAAATAGTTAAAGCGTGTTTGTGTTTTACCATCAGATAATAAGAGTGTTTTGTTTATTAAATATAAATGCATTGAATTGTTTGTTAACGCATTGCATACCAAAACAATCACTTATTGATAAATAACGTAATATTTCTTCACACAAGTCATCACTATAAAAACTATCTCTACTATACTTAACATATCTTAATGAACACATAATTAAATCGATGGTTATTTGATTATAGTCAACACTAAAATGTATTTACTCTGATATTGATGTAACACAAAAACACGTGTCTTTAAATTTTATTATTAATGGAAACGGATAACAATTAAACTAGAAAGCATACAATGCCGCCATCTAATGAATAAACTATTTGCTAAACGCAATGCAATGGTAATAGCAATTTTAACGCAAGTGTTACTGAACTTAAATAGGTTAAATAGCACTGCTTTTTTATTGATCGAGTTTTTTAAAGCATTTGAAATCATTAAAACGTTAGACTGTGCGCTATCTAAAACGTTTAGACGTTAAACGTTAGACGTTAGATATCGCGCTTCGCTATCTTTACTAACGCTCTAATAATATTATTGTGTGTCTCTCTCTTTCTCTCTGTCTGTGCTCTAAATCGTAGCTGAAATTTATTTCGTGTAAAATAGTTTCCAATAGTGGACCGGTGTGGCGCATTGGATTATGTGTCGGACTTTGGCTGTAAAGTCCTGGGTTCGAGCCTCGAAGCGGTTAACCACATTTGTTTGCTACAGGTTGACACCCTGTACTGTAAATCAACATGTCCATAGCACTGAGCCTAAGCGACCACCGTATGGTGAAAAACACTGTCTGTAATTAAAGTCATTTGGGGGCTCGACAGTGTCTTCTCCTGAAAAAGAGAAGTTGCTTAACACGAAAATGTTATGTTATGTTATGTAGTTTCCAATTAGTTTTGTTATTTTTCTATATCACACCTATTTATTACCGCAGTTCTGCATTTCAAGTCAAATTTTCTGTATCTATATATATGTATAAATAAATATTTTTTTGGTAATAAAAATAGTATATATATAGTTATTGGCAGTAAGATAGTGAACTTAATATCCAAATATATTAATTTATTTAAAAGCAAAAAATATTATGTTATTAATAGCTCACTTTGAAACTATTAATATGGAAATGTTGAAATTACTAGACCACTGTTTAAAAATTTTTTTAAAAATCAATACAAAATAGTATTTCTCAGCTGACAATATTAATACTCTTAAATACATTAATGTTTAGACAAAAAAATATTTTTAATTGCATTGTAAAAGTATAACAGTAAAAATTAAACCGCCATAAAATGTTATTCAGAAACTATGATAAACATAAGGGACATTAGATAAACGCTTGCCAAAAAACCGCTCGAATGAATTTTATTTTAAGTTTGTCCACATCTACCGCGATATGTGGCGCGTGTTCACAAAAAAATTTCAATAATGCCCCATTAGTAGACAACATACGGGTCATCACAGTATGAACATTATAACTGGGCTCATATCTGGTATTTAAGTAATTATGAAAGAATGTAGAATCCAATTATTGAGATAATATTGTTTAGAAAATAATATTAAACATAGTAATACAAATAAATATTCTCCGCAAACAATACTTGCAATAATTTTAACTATAATTTTTCTTAACTTATAAATCATTTTTATAAAAAGTACTTCAGAGAGTGCACACAAAAAATTGTTTCAGTCTGTGTTCAGCACTCGAACAGTGAACATCACAAGCATTTATGCGGCCAACAATTTAAACAAATATTTTTTAGTAGATAGTTGTTAAAATTTTTCTCAAATTTACATTCTTATATTTTGAATTGTTTAAAAAATATTCTTAACTTAAAAATATTGTTAACTTAAATAAATTAATACAAAAAACTTTTTTCATCTAACAAAATAATTCAATTAAAAACTAATTAAACTAAAAATATTGTTATAAAAAATTTCTTAAAATTAAAATTTTATCACTAAAAAAGCCTATCAATAAATTTTTTCACCAAAAAAGCCTCCTACCTTAAAAATTTTTCACCAAAAAAGCCTCCTATCATAAAAAATTTTTCACCAAAAAGAAGATATAAGATAATTGTAAATATTTGACACGCTGTCACTCAAAAAGCGCTTGTCAAAGAATCTTAAGAATCATTTTTTGGCCCTAATACTTTTTAAAGAACTTTCATAAGATATATATGTTGATTGTTCCAATTGATCCATGGGTGATAATTGGAACAATTAATAATATAAATTTTTTCTGAAAGGTATTGAAGAGTAAATGATAAAATTTTGTTCTTAAGTTTATTAAAAGATAATTGTTTATGATAAAGTTAAAGTACAACTATTAACATCACAATTAATTTCTAAAGTGTCGTTTAAGATTATCATTTCACTGTCACTGTCACTATCACTTTCACTATCATCAAATCTAATTAGCATGCTTTCTGTTGCGTTGCCGATCATAATGTTGTTGTTCCAATTCTCGTCTTCATGTTCTTAAAATTTTCTAATATAATTAGACCAATTTACTACAGTAACTTCATTAAAACCTTTTAGTATAAGATCTTTAATGGATTCAAGTGTGTGTCTTATATTATTGTCGCGAACGTATATTTTTACTTGTGCCCACACTTTTTCAATAGGATTGAAATCACAATAATACGGAGGCAATCTTAAAGTTGTATGTCCATATTGCTTGAGCAGATTATCAACTACATACTTTTTTGCCGAAGAGTTTTCCTTTATTATTCTTAAAAACTCTGCTTTTAATTCATCGTCCGGATAATCAATATTATTCTCATCTAATCAACTTTTAATTTGAGTTTTGTTGTTTTGTTGAGTTTGTGCTTTATTATATAATCTGGAATGGTAAGGTGCGTTATCCATTACGATTACATAACTCGATGGTATGTTCGAAATTAGTTGATTTATTACCCAGTTTTCGAAAACTTTACCATTCATTTCTGCGTGATAATCATCATCAACCTTTGTTCCTTTGAATACTAACTCGGTTTTATCAATAAATCCATTATTGCTTCCAGCGTGCAAAATTATAAAGCGTTAATTTTTTCCTGTTGGAATCTTTATTCTATTTTTCTACCAATTTTGCCATCTTTTGAAAATACATCATCAAATTCTTTAATGATAGCAATCATTTCTTTTCTACCCTTAG
>JAQIVF010000808.1:0-17927 GCA_034698365.1 Steganacarus magnus
AAACATTTTAGTGCATTGTAAATATTTACTGATAAAACTATCACTTAATTTTAAGCCATTTTTTGCAATAGAGATAAATAAGTTCAAACAGATTAATTACACAAACATAGAAAACAACGCAATAATTAAAAAACCCTAGAAAAAGTGTGCCAAACAAATGCTTTGAACTGAATTGTTTAAAATGATAGCATGTCTAACCACCAAATATATGCATTACTAAATTTGAGCTAAATTATGCAATTGACTCGTGATTTAAGCATTTAGATAGAGTTTGAATTAATTAAAATAATATGCACAATGTTTACAGATACATGAGAAAAACCTTTAATTGATGGGGAAATACTTTCCACAAATACAAGTTTATGCAAAATTTCGAAATCTCGAAAATATGCTATAAAAAATATTTCACTAATTTTAAAAATGATTACATCTACACTGAATAATAAAAAATATAAGTGGAGTTAGAGTTTGTTTACAAGCTCTTAAGATGAGTAATAAGCGTTACGGCATTCACTGTAAGCTTAGCACAATTCAACGCAACACAGCGATAGTCGCGCATCGCATCTAACACAGCATCTTCTATGCAATGTTAGATTATATGTTTGGCAATTACATTACAGCAACAGTGCAACTCTAGAGCAGGTCTCTATATATCACTTATATATGCCTTCATATGACTTCACAGCTTCACAATCACTTAAAATGTTTATCATATCTAATCAACTATAATATAATAATATGTTATTAAATCCAATTACCGCTTATCTATACAATACTTAAAGTGGTTGATCACATAAATTATACTTAAAAAATATTATATGAATGGCTATTATTAAATGTCATTCAATTAATTAATATAAATAAAGTGATTATATGATCACATATTTGTCTTTAATTTCGGTTTAAATCTGTTGAAAACAATTATTAAAGAAAACGTAAGACTATTTTTATCCTTTACTTTTACCGAGTTTTCAATAGTTTTCAAAAATTTCGTAACATATGTAATAATTTTTTAAATATAATTATTATTTCATCATAAGTGGTAGAAAATTCTTAAGTCACTTTTGCATCAAACATACAGTGGTATATGTATATGTGATTATGTGGAATTTCGAGACAATTATGAAATCAAAGGAAAAAGTTTCATTTAAGAGGAGACAGTTGATTGTGAAGATAAACAGTGACAGCTTTGACAACATTGACAGCACTGACAGCAGTGACAACATTAAATGCATTGACAGCTTTGACGCCAAACACATTTCAATGTCTATGAGAGATGGTTGCATATTACGTGATAAGCGTGTCATGTCACTGATATCACATTAAGTTCTAAATTTAAGTTTTAATTAAACGGATAGTTTGCGTCCGTTCACCAAATATTTTGTGGCGATAAAAATCGATACTAGAATTAGTAAGAATGACAATACCGATGGCGGAGTTAGAGATCGATGATGTGGCGTTTCTTACCAGTGACAGTAATGGACACGACAAGCAATCCTCATGTCGCGGGTTATGTGGTGTGAGTTCGCATCATTCAAGCAAATCGCGTCACAATATGTTTCGGTGGCAAAAGTCACAAATATTAACAGTTGCGTGCATTTCCTTATTTGTTATCATTACTATTGCCTTAATCGTAGCCTTTGTTTTCCCATTACACGATCGTTGTTCGTCACTATTAAATAGTAATGATAGTGTAACAGGCAATCAAGAGCTCGCATCCAATTCACAGAGACTTGTGTCCACTAATGGCGAACTCTTTCCATGGAGTGATATTCGTTTGCCAAAGTTTATTGTTCCAGAGGTATACGAATTAATGATGAAACCAAACATAACCACATTTTATAATAAAGGAAGTGTAGATATTAAATTGAATGTCACCGAAAAGGCTAACTTTTTAGTGATTCACACCAAAAAGTTAAATATAACTGAAATACTCATGAATCAGTTTAATGGCGGTGAAAGTATTCCTATTATTAAACAACTTGAATGTTTAGCGCAAGAACAGCTTTTCTTACAGTTTGACCGATTTTTAATGCCAAACATGAGTTATATTCTTCGTATTAGGTTTGAGCGACAACTAGAAGAACAATTGGAAGGGTTTTACGTGAGTTCCTATTTGGATACAAAAACAGGTGTTAAGCGCTATTTATTGACCACACATTTTGAACCGACTTCAGCGCGATCTGCTTTTCCATGCTTTGATGAGCCAGCAATGAAAGGTATTTAATTAAACCCTATATTGCTATTTATGAAACTATATTTATTTTAATCATAATTAGCAAAATTCTCGATGTCTATGTTTCACGAACCACATTATAAATCATTTTTTAATTCCGAACGTAAATCGCAAATCAGTAATGAAGGATTAACTGTTTCTACATTTGAAGAAACAGTTCCAATGTCAACATATTTAGTCGCGTTTATAGTTTGCGATTTTAATGTGAAGGAAAAACGAACCATTGATGGTATATTTGTGCGCGCATTAGTACCCGGAGACCAGGATTCTCAGGCGGAATTCGCGCTACAGTCCGCTGTTGACGTTTTGGGTTACTTTCAAGACTTTTTTAATGTGGAATATCCGTTAAAGAAACTAGACTTAGTAGGTGTGCCTGACTTCGGCGCGGGAGCGATGGAGAACTGGGGTTTAGTTACCTTTAGAACTACTATGTTCTTATACAATGTAAACGAGTCCAGTTCCGAAGCTAAAGAACAGGTGGCAATTGTTGTCGGTCAGTGAATATCAAATATTTTAACATTTATTATTAACATTTATTAATTATTTATCAATTAACTCAAAACATTTTTATCATATAAAAAGCTCACGAATTAGCGCATCAATGGTTTGGAAATCTGGTAACTATGAACTGGTGGAATGACTTGTGGCTTAATGAAGGCTTTGCATCATACGCTGAAAACCTTGGAGTTAATTTTATACAACCAGAATGGCATGTATTATTATTATTATTATAAAGATTACAAGTATCTGCAAGACTTTCAGTGAAAGGCTTTTTTATAATTACTTTATAATCGTAGTCATATACTGTAGATATAACCATACAAAATAATCTCATATGAAATAATCTTATAAGTTTATATAATAGATATATTAAATAAATGACAGGAAAATGATGGACCAATTCGTAATTTCCACAACACAACACGCAATGGCATTAGACTCGCTTCAAAGTTCACATCCCATAATGGCTAACGTTAAAAACCCTTCGGAAATAGAAGCAATTTTTGACGCTATATCTTATAAAAAGGTGACTTTTTATTAACAATTTAATTAACAATGATTAAAATTTTATAAGATTTATCGATAGTAGTCAATAAGAATGATACACTAATGCTTGTTTGTTAGGGCGCATCACTGATTCGAATGCTTGAAAACTTTCTTGGTATGAATAACCTTAGATTAGGACTTTCGAAATATTTGCGTAAATATAAATATCGAACGGCACAAACACAAGATCTATGGTCGTGCTTATCGGAAGTAATTCTGATATTTATTTTCTTAAGATATTTTGGTAAATTTGTTTTAACACGTATTTATAACTTACGTCTTTACCTGAACCCTCTTTAAGGTAACGCAATCGAATTCGCAAAATAATCATTTAAATGTGTCCGCAATAATGGATACTTGGGTTATGCAAAAAGGCTATCCCGTAATCACAGTCAAAAGGGATGGTAATCATCTAACTCTAAGTCAGAAGCGATTTCTTTCTAGTCTACCGGATTCAGACACCGCAGAAAAGGGTGATCTCTCGCCATTTGGTTATCAATGGTTTATTCCCGTCACGTTTATTACTAATAACAGTCCATTATTGTCTCAACTGAAATGGTTTAATTCTACTGTAATGACCATAGAATTGGATGATTCTGTAATTTGGTTTAAACTAAATGTCAATCAAACTGGATTTTATCGTGTGAATTATGATCCACCGATTTGGAAGTCATTAATACAGGCATTAATGTCGCATACATACAGTCGCCACGACCTTTCGTCCACAGACAGAGCCAATCTAATCGATGACGCGTTCGCTCTGATGAGAATCGGCCAAATAAGTGTCGACATTGCTATGAATTTAACACTATATTTGGAAAATGGTGAACGCGATTACGTTCCGTGGGAGGCAGCTCTCTATCATTTCGGTATTTTGGATACTATTATGTTACAAAATCCATTACTGGAAAAATATATTTGTAAACTGATCGAACCATTGGTGACGATATGGGGCTGGAAAGATCATTCCGTTGATTTGATGCTCGTTCGAAAATTACGGTCTTTGCTATTAAATGCTGCCGTTTCCTACGGAGACAAACATTCTATACAAGTAGCCAATCGTTACTTTCAAAGTTGGATGCAAAATAATACTAAAATTCCAGCAAACCTTCGCGAAGTTGTATACAATACTGGGATAGAACACGGATCTGTGCGCGAGTGGCAGTTTTGTTGGCAAAAGTATCTCAACTCCTCAGTTCCTTCTGAGCAAAAACTATTGTTGGGAGCGTTGGGCGCCACCAGAAATGCGTGGCTATTAACCCAATACCTCAACTATTCTCTGGATAAAACTAAAATCAAGACGCAAGACACTGTTCATGTGATAACAATAGTTGCTAGAAATCCAATGGGAAAAGAGTTGGCGTGGAAGTTTGTCAGACAAAACTGGAAGCACATAATCTCGCTGTTCGGTCAGGGATCGTTCTCAATGGACTCTATCATTACCGAAACCACTTGGCATTTCTCCACAACGTTCGAGTATAACGAGGTTAAGAAATTTTTTAGTTCAGTGTCTGTTGGTTCGGGCGGTCAAGCGGTTGAACAGAGTTTGGAGAAAATTAGAGCAAATATATTTTGGAAGGAAAACATCGAGAATAATGTAATTAATTGGTTAAAACAATTTAATTATTAATCGATTTTATGTTTTATCTTTTCATATTTCTGTATACTTACCAACTTTGAACGTATTTCTTTTATATACATGTATACTAAATGTTGTTGAATCGTGTTCACCACTAAATATATTTAAGTGTAGTTATTTTATATGACATTTATATATGCTTTAGTATTAGTTTTAATCACTTTTATTAACAACAACTATTAATCAGTATTAACAGCATATTCCCTATTGTTTACATAGTTTTTCATATATTTTATAATGCATTATATATAAAAAGCACTTTTGTTATCAACTTGTTATCGATATTATTATTTTATAACAAATGTTTTTTCGTAATTTCCTGCTTTTTACTACATATACAATATTTCATTGTATGCGCAAAACATGTTAATGAATACTTGATAAATAAATCACACATTATTTAACCATAATTGTTGACTTATTAAAAATTACGTAATTCGATAATGTATGTGAACTTCATTTAAAATAATTCATTTTTAAAAAATATTTTGTAAAGTCTTATTGCGCAGCAATTGAAAAATTCAACACATGATAGTAAATGTTTGCCTCATAACAGTACGTGAAGGAGAGTATCATTTTTTTGTTACTAATGATTCCGTGATTATTTTAAAGAAATTGTTTAAAAAATCATTTTGAATATTTACTATGGACTTATTTTAATAATGGCCTATTCTCTAGTGAACTTACATTTAATTTATTTACAGTATTATCATACATAAATATAGCATTGAAAATCTATTTTTAATCACTACTTTTTTCGATTCTGCATTTATTAAAACTTGGAAAATATTTTCGGCAATCATATAGAGATCCAATAAATTTTAACCTAAATTGTGCTGACCTGATAAGTAATCTAATAACATGCCATATTCGGTATAAGTTTATATATAGTTATGAAATTTAGTTTGAATACTAAATTCATTTAATCATTTAATACTTGATATAAGCAAATTTACATTAAATTTACCTTTAAATAAATTCTAATAATATATGCAACAGTGTATTAAATTTCAGATTTAATTACTTAAATATTTGTCGGTGTGATTCTAAGATAAAATAAAATAAATGAGATTTCTATTTAAACAATGCGTTTCAGCCTTATAATGCATAATCGTTAATATATAGAATATAGAATTTGCACTCTAATAGTACTCTAATATAGAATTTACAAACTATGCAAATTATATGATGTGCGCAATGACTGCGAAGTGCGTCGGAAACAGTTGAGGCATAAATGAAAAATATCAGCAACGCTTCTGTTTCTATCTTCCATGTATGCTTTACTCGTCGAGTCGTCAGTGCATTGTCCAATAAATTTCTGTGTTAAGTATTGAGTAAAGATTAGTATTAGCCATTCATTTAACACTAAAGAGTGCTCATAAAACCTGTAAATTTGTGTCAGGGATTCCATTTTGATAAAATTCTTTGATAGTTTCGTATGAATCCATTATAATGGCAATGAACAGACTAAGAACTACGTATATAAATAAACATACGAACGAATAAAAATAAAAGCGACTGAACCACCAAATGACGACATGTTCGCCAGATTCTGTGATATAGAAAGTTGCGAACATATCATCGCCATTCATCATAGCGAACAAACATTCTGATGTGCGACTAATTGTCCTGAATTTTAGATGATATGGTCCAAGAACTACCCAACCCATCAGCAAAAACCCTCTAAAATAAAGCATAATTATTACATAAAGTAATAGAGTATTGTATAAAATAATTTAAAAAATACCCATATAAGATAATAGTGCATAACATAAATCTCAAAACATGAGGTATCGCTCGACGAAGAGTTATGATAAGAATATTATATTTATCAAAGAATCCGAGGTATCGTAAAACTCCAGCCCATACTAGCAATATTCCAAAGCCTAATAAGATGGAGCATGTATTATAATAACTATTCTCAATGGCGTCGAATTCCATCTGCATCTTGATTATTGTTCCCGCAAATATGATCATATCATTGACCACAATCATAACGTACCATAAATCGATAAAATCGGTCTTCTCTTGGAATGTCAACGCTATTTCAAAATGTTTCGTAAAAAACAATTCGGTTTCTTTTCTGAGCTTATATCCATTAATCAATGAACGCATACATAATATAAATGAAGTGATACAAAACACGATAACAAACCAATTAAGAACTTGTCTCGTGATTCGCTTATTTTCCGAATTGTCGCTTATTTTCAAATTACCATTACATTTATGGCGCGTTTGTTTAGCGTTAAGTGACACCAGGATTTGGCCATTATGTTGCGAATTATCGTAAAGAATGGTTACCTTAACATCATAGCATTTTGGCGAATCATATTTTGATAATGAATTGAGATAAATAGTACGTAATGGCAATATCAGTCTAACATTTAATAATCGATCAAAATTCAAAGAAAAATTTTTAGAATCCAAATAATTTAGTGTATTATATACAGTAAACCATTGTTGGTCTCCAGGTTCATACGACTCACGGATTATAATACATTCGTCAATTATTTCATTGTCGTAAACGTAGTAATAGTTAGACGGGTCGACGACACCCTCCGCATACCTCTTCCTACAAAACGTTATGTTACCGACCGACATATTATGTTGATTTGGTTGAGTATTATTCACCGCATAACCGAACGCACCGATACTCAAACCCGTGATATTAGAGTATTGTCTGATCGCGTAATCAACGCTCTCATAAAAATCATGTTTGGTGTACACAGCGAACGGTCCAGCGGTGGGAGGATATGCCGTCACTTCGCGAATCGGATCCCAATTAATGAGGAACAGTTCGCGAAACGATATCACCCGATTTCCCGCATTAGTTATGTATCGCGACATATCGTCGCCAAACACTACTAACTGAGAGGTAACCAAAATTATTTTAATTATTTGTATCAACAATTTAAGCGGAAATCGTTTCTTTGCTTGAAATTTCTCGATTGGATTCATAAAGTAATACTTGAGCTTTCGCTGCATCTTCTGTCTGCATATTAATGGATATGTGGCACTATTGCCACTGTTGTCACTATTGCCGCACTGCTCCTCTTCAACGCTATCATTGATTGAATAGCAATTATTTTGATTGCTAGTATCGGTAGTGTTTTGTTGCGTGTAATAACCACTGGAAAACATCACTGAAGGCATATCATTGTGACCGACGTTAAGTAAATCGTTTGTGTCCACATTATCGACTTCTAAATCATTGTTCGGCTCAGCAATTATTATGTCCGAATCACTACTCACTGAACCGTTTTTCGATGGCATCTTAAAAGCACATCTAATTATTTTTCACAATAATAAACTTAGTTATATTTAATACTTCGCGATAATATATTTAATACAAATGTCAATTTTATTGAGTTTACAGTTACTTTGTTGTTTGTGTCATAAATACGTATCAAATAATAAATAAAAAAAATCACATATCTATTATTTGAGATTCAAGTCATTTTAATGTGAATACAATAATCAACAAAAATCAAAACAATTATCATATGCTATTACAGTTAAACCCGCATACAATACTTGTAATGATTTTTATAGCTTGTGAATTACGAGTCGTTTTAATTCCTTGCATTAGAATTTTTTCTAAAAGTCTTAAATCAAAACCCTTTAATCAATTTTTGATTAATTTAAAGTTATCAATATAGCTTAAGACTCGTATCATTTAACAAAAAAATACACATAAAATTTGCTAAATTAATGAAAAATTATTTTTAAAAATAATTTAATTGTAGATGAAAATCACCTTAAAATTTTTAGTTTTTTTAATATTATATTGTTGTGTAATCTGATCAATTGTTATAATCAATTTGGTTTGGGTTTTAGGTATTTATTTTCTATTAGATTTTGTGTGCTAAACTTTATTTACCCATTGATATTCAAACAGATATGAGTCAGCAAAGATTGGTTAAAAACAGAGAATCATTAGTATTTACTTTATGCGTGAAAGTATTTTTTGCTCGTGAGATGAATCAATGTTAACATAAATGATAATGATATGGCCTTTAATGGTTAAATATCATTTTAGATTAATTTTTTGAATTAGTATAATGAAAACTATATAAGAACCAAGATATATTTTTTTGATAAAATAGTTAATTATTAAATAGTATAGTTTGTTCAAATAGAAATAGGATTTTCCTGAATATCCCGACTTTACTTATCTGTTTCGTATCTTATCTCTATCTCTATCAAAGTACTCTATCAAATTATTTTAGAATGGAAAAATTCATAAATTAATTAATACTCTTAACTTGAAATTTAATTTTGTTTCATGTTAATCACTAGCGAGCGAATTCTCATAGGAAAAAGTGCCAGTATTTTCAGAACTTGTGATATGCTGTAAATCATAAAGCATTACATATTTTTCCAGAAATAAGTGTAATAAAATTTAACTAAGATTATCCATAGCATCGAGGTTTGGGTTACATTTCAGATTATAGATTCTAGTGACCATATATACAAAATGCACATTTCCTTGTTTTGAAAATATTCTACAAAATTTTGAGTGTTATTTACTTAAGATTATGTAATATCGAGTGGGAGATGTATTCTTGAAAAATTGAATGCGAGTTAAGACCCTAACACTGCTGTTGGCATATACTGTGAATTGCTGTCTGAGTTATCAACGCATCTGTTATCTGTTATGAACGCATTACAATGAACACTATTTTTACTATAATGTAAATGAATTTTTATTGATGTTACTGTTTATATTACACGTCTACTATTATATCGGTAATTGTTGCACATTAATACAGTATTAATAGAGAGAGTGGCCATCAAAATGAAACCCGAATCGGAAAGAGAGCGCTCGTTGGCCGAGCAATACGTGCGCGTGTTTCTCGTGGTTTGCGCGTATTGGATGATTTCCATATCTATGGTTTTCGTTAACAAATTCATTCTGTCGGACGCATCGGTTCACTTAAACGCTCCACTTTTCGTCACATTCTACCAGTGCATCGTATCTGCGATTGTGTGCGTGTCGTTGAGCTTATTATCGCGTGTGAACAGCTCTCTGTTCACGTTTCCACCGCTCACTATACGAATGCAGACAATGTTACAAGTATTACCACTTTCTATAATGTTTGTGGCAATGATTACATTTAATAATCTGTGTCTGAAGTATGTCGGCGTTGCGTTTTACTTCGTCGGTCGTTCACTGACCACAGTATTCAACGTACTGCTGACATACCTGATTCTCGGCCAAAAAACGTCACTTCCAGCCATAACCTGCTGCGTTGTGATCATATTAGGCTTTTTCTTGGGCGTCGATCAGGAAGGAGTGAGCGGTTCGCTATCAGTGACTGGCGTTGTATTTGGCGTTTTGGCCAGTCTTTTCGTTTCGCTTAATTCGATTTACATGAAAAGTGTTTTACCCGCAGTTAATAACAGCATTTGGTTATTAACTTTTTATAATAACATTAACGCTATTTTACTATTTATTCCGCTAATATTGCTTAACAACGAAGACCAAGAACTGATGAATTATTCGCGTCTGTTTGATATCAATTTTTGGGCTTTAATGACAATGAGTGGTGTGTTTGGCTTTTTAATAGCATATGTGACGGGTTTGCAGATCAAAGTGACGTCACCGCTAACGCACAACATTAGTGGCACCGCTAAGGCTTGCGCCCAAACTGTTTTGGCTGTGTTTTGGTACAACGAACATAAGACCATTTTCTGGTGGGTCAGTAACGTTATTGTTTTGCTCGGTTCGGCCGCTTATACCAGAATCAAGCAGTTGGAAATGAAAAAGAGTCACGAAGAAAATGTATTGCATGATAGCAGCGATAAAGAAAGGTTATTGAAAGAAAAAGAAACTGTATAGCTATTTATTATTGATTATTATTATTTTATTTTAAATATTTATGTTCGTTTTATAACTATTTTGATTAGTTTTGTATTCTAAAAAATATTGAGCTCGAATTACTTACTTTCAACAGTTTTAACCATTGATGCACCAAAATGTTACCATATGTTCAATTACTTTTATCAATGATAACAAATTGTCGAGACTTAGTGAACAGATCATTTATTTAAAATTGCTTTTATTATAATCATTGATAAAATTAAATTTTGAATACAAAATAATTGATTTTTGATTTTAACAGTTAATATTCAAGTTTGAAAAAAAGGTATAAGCATTTAAATTTTAGTGAGTTAACTCAAAAATTATGTATTCTTAAATTTTGTGCGATAGTCCGAACACTTTCAATGAAAAAAGTGTGATTGTGCTTAATTTATAAATTTACTATATTTTCGAAACATTAGAATGAGAGCGCGAACTATTGTACAGAATTTTAAGATAAATTGAAAATCAATGCATTATTACCACTTACAGAACAAATGCCTGATATCTCTATATTATAATTTTTTAATATTTCATAAAACGACAATTTCAACTTTAATTGCAATTTACAGTATAATTTATTTAAAATATTATATTCCTGTAATATATAAATATATCGAGTCATTGTTCAACTAGTCATTTATTAATTTTCCTAAAATATGATTTTCAATTTTTGAGTTTATAATCGAAACAATTATATAGACAAAGATGACTGTATTTAAATTGAAATTAAATGAAATTCTATGTAAAAAAGACCATATCCTTAATAAAAGTGAAATAGATATTGAAAATACATGAAAGCGTTAAATAAAAAAGGTTTTAATGAATTTTTAAGACGATGGTTCCAATTCTGAGACTGGAGTTTCAGGCTCTTCATCATTGTATATGTTTTCGGCCTAAATATTATGTGGATAATTATAATGTAGTTGGGCATAATACAGAGTATAAAACGAAGTATTGATTAGCTTACCATTTGCCAAACTTGCATTATATTATCCTCAGACACAGAACATATAATCCACGGTTCGTTTGGATTCCAAGAAAAATCAGATATTTTGGCGGTATGTCCGCCATGTATAAACAATAGCTCTGGAGGTCCGTCTTCCGCGTCTTCTGCTGATTGTTCCTCACCTATTTTGCTTAAGTCCCAAACGTGAAGCCTTCGATCAGTTCCACTCGACGCTAAAATCGTTTCATTATGGGGAGACCACTGTACTTGAAATATTTCGTCTTTATGCGACTCAAATGAGTGCAATTTTAACTTAAGATTCCTTAAATCCCAAAGCGCTACTGTTTTATCGGCCGAACCGGTGGCCAATATAAACTCGCTGTAAGGATTAAATGACAAACAATTCACTTCAGCGGTGTGAGCGTCAACGATATGACTCGGTTTGTTTGTATTTGTGGATCGAGTGTCCCAAATCATCAGTTTTTGATCGTCCGCTACGGACCCAAACAAACTTTCGTGTAACAGATGCCACGCAACGTCTTCAACAACAGCGGTATGTCCCGTGAAAATAGTCTTTGCATCTACTATTTTTCCATCTCTTGACGGTGCGTTGATGTCCCACAAACAGATCGTCTAAAATACATTGAATTTGTTAACATACGCGTTAATTAACATATTTTAATTAATTACGTGATCATCGGATGCGCTTAATAGATGACCATTTAAATTTGGATTCCATGACAGTCCATAACCTTCCTTTTGATGTCCTCTCAATCTCAAGTCAGGATTACATTCTCCACTTGGATCTAAAAAAATGTTAAAACGAATGCTAATTTAATTTTTTTCTATTCATTTAATGGTACATAAAAATAGCCTTAAACAAAAAGTTGCGGCAATTCATGTTAGTTTAAATGTAATAATTCTGAAATAATTAAAGTACATTACTCCCAGAGCTTATCATACTTACGGAACTGCAAAAAATATTGATATTAACTAATTTATATTTGAAAGTTATTTTCTTATTTTAATTTTACAAAATTTGGTTTAATAAAAGGTTTTACATTAGGTTACATTAATTGTATTTCTAAATTTAGTTCATTTCTTGTTTAAAACGTTACCTGGTTTTGAGGGGTGTTTCGTGTAATCGAAGATAAGAACATCACTCGATGGTGTTTTCGTAGCGATAATGCACGGGTTTTGCGGCATAAAACGCGCGCGATTTACTTCTCCCTCGTGATTGATCTTAATTTCGATCTCGATTTTACCGCTCACTGACCCGAATCCACCAAATTCTACCACAAAAAGTGAATTTAGCTTTTATAAAACAAAATAAAATAATACAAGCGCATAGTAATACCTCCTTTTTCACTGTCATAATGACTGGCATCGAACTGCGCGTCTTCATTGGGTAATTGAACGCTAGCTATCAATAAATGGTTTTGTTCGTCCGATGTGTGCGTTCCTAATATTAATCGGTGTATTGAGTAGTCCTTTCCTTCCGGTCTAATAACGAGAAAACATCGGTTAAATCTCGTAACAATAACCGGTTTAATCTATTACTTTAATCAATATTTGATATTATTCTCGTTTTGTTTCTTTAATTATATAAATTATATAAACCACATTTAAAAATACCATTTGATAATAATTTTTAGTTATAGTTAATAGCAAAAACTTGCGATTTAATAATTTTAATTCAATAAAAACGGATAAAAACTTTATTTTGACGTAAAAAATGAGATGAATTTAGGATATAATTTGGATTTGCATGAATACATACCTGACAACATCGGGCAACCACTGAGCAGTAAGTGAGGGCCACTCGAGTGCGTGAGTCATAACCAGATCGTAGAGAAATGGTGTGTTTTTCTTCCATATTTTGTATTCTTCGTTAATAACTCGCTCCTCAACTATCAATTGCGGTCATAACGCCATAAACGCATTTATTAATATAGTTTGGTAATTAGAATGCAACTAATAATGTCTTACCGGCATCTTTATCGGCCATTTTGAGTGATTGCGGCCAAATCTTATTAATTATGAATTGATATATCTATAGTTTGATTAAATCAAAACACAAACACAACACATTTAGTGACGAATGAACGCAAGAAATGCCGCCTTAAATGTCACCATTCATGGATAGCGCCACTGTTGCGCACTTTCAGCGAGTTTATCTAAACGCGCCTCAATTCAAATCATTATTGAAATGTCAATTTTAAACACATGCTGCTGCAGCTCTATCTGTATCTTTTATTGGTTTATAAATTATAATTATTTTTCACATACAGATATTTAATTATAGGGTGGTTGTACTCAATGTCGGTAGTATTGTTGAAAAAAAATTATTCAAAAATCCTAACAATATTGAAGCAACACACGGCTGTCTTCGCGCCTTAAAACTTAAAGTTAAACAATATTAAAGGAATTAAAATTAAATTTTATTCCTACAATACTCATTACATTCAGTACAACATCCTTAATTGGATATAGTTTTACTTATTATTAAAAGTACAGTACAATAAATAATTTTCATATGTACTTATATTTCTAAATTTAACAAACAATAAACTAATGCGATGTGTGTTCAATATTCATCTGTGCTCATTAAATACAAAAACATATATACAGTACTTTAATCTATATCTTACACCGTTTAATACGTTGTTTATACACATGTGATCATAAACAGTTTACCGTTTTTTCATGTCTTTAACTCGTAAATATATGCCATAACTCTCATCTCTAAGATTAATAACTTTACGATAAGTTACTACTTATCATTTTTAAATATTTTTTCAAGAAAGACATGTGTAAAAATCAATCGAATTAATATCAATAGAAATTCCAAACTAAAAGTAATTGAATTCGTAAATTTCATGTCTAACTTTATCACTTTTGCAATAACTTTATAAACAGATTGTTTAAATTCAAATTGTAGTAAAAATTTACAAATAAGTGTCAATAAGTCAAAATTTTCAATATTCAAGTGTGTGGAGATTTTTTTACATCTAACGTTAAAAATAAATCAAAAATTAACGTTTATTAACAGTATTAAATACATTCAAGTATAAATCATAAGCCATATAAATCTAAATCATTTGTTATTACTTTAACTAATGTGTTATTCGGTCATATTATTTCGATTATCGGTTTTCTATACGATTATTTTCAAAATAAAAATCATTGGATTAACAACAGTAATATCGGCAACAACTAATTCTTGTCCATCACTTAATCCCAATTCTTGTAATGTCTTCTTAAGATTAGGTCGCGTCACTTCTTCAATGCACGCTACAGTTTGTATGTACAAAGTTTTCGACTTTCCTTCCGTTGTGGTGGTGGTAATACCTGGAGATTTCATTTGAAAATCATTGATTAAATAACTAATAATATCTTCTAATTTATCGCTTGATTTAAATTGAATAGGTTTTGGCACATTCGAGCACACAATACAATCCTCTTTCTTCTCTGCGGCATAAGTATAAGTGTAAATACCTTCGCTATCATTAAAGATCGTATAATTGCTCATAATTGGTGCGCAAAGCGTTGCCATTTTGAACACTTCGTTAACACATGCGGCAGCGATCACCGCATTAGTGGACGACACCGCAGGGATTATGTGCTTAATAACGCCTTGCGTTAGTCTATAAGTAACGCCTTCTATACTAAACTCTTGCGCTCTTTCGAGCGATCGCTCGTAAATCCATTGAATATGATTGGGATCGTCGCCATCGATGGACGTTTCGTCACCGAATGGCTTCTCTTTAGGCCACAACAAAACTCTCACGTATTCGATGCAATGTTCGGGCAATCGTGGCGTTTGCGCGATCGTGCAAAGCGGGAAATTGATTTGTGGCGGATATAAGTCGAGTGTGCATTCAATGCAAGCCGTCATTCCTGGAATTATAACTCTGGCGTTGCCTTTGAATCCCTCAGTTCCGCCATCGATCACAGGAATAATTGTGGACTCAATCATTTCTCCGTTTTCGTTGTAATCAATTAAACTGAATACCATACTATTGATCCATCGCCGAGCGATCACTGAATCCAATCCACACACTATTATATTAAACTGTCGATAGAAATCTTGATCAAACTCTTGAATTTTGTTGAAATATGGCACAACATTACAACCTTTCACGCGTTTATTGACGAAATGTGCAGCCACTTGTGCCTTACTTTTGCCGATATCATTGGTTCTGAACAAGAATTGTCGATTCAAATTGGATAACTCAATGGTGTCCATATCGATCACATGTATGTTCACGAAACACATGAGCGCCAGATCTTTGATGAGTTCGCATCCGAGACCTCCAGCACCGATCACTAATACTTTGCATTGTCTCATCTCTGGTAACACCTCATCGCTAGCAGTGAACTGTTCGTTAGTGAACGGTCCCCAACGTTGCAACACTTTGTTGATGTGATTGCTGCTCATTTCAATTGTATAGAGTGATACCAAGTCAATCAATTGTGTATTTATGTATTTATGTATTTATGTATTTATGTATTTACACAGTACAGTACTATCAATTGAATAGGCGGACGTATTTTTCATAGTAATGTGTATTCAGTTACCTGTAATAGTCTAACTCTTAGTATATAAACGCGTAGCGCCTCTCACGGCAATTGTAAGGCAGGAGTGGGTTCAACGATGGGTTAACGAAATAGTTAGTTCTAACCAAAGCTTTTGGGATGCGATGACAAAATACAAAATTTCATTTTTTTATTCAGACTCACACATAATAGTTGGCGACAGTTATAGAGAGATTGTTTTATGCGCACTACATATTGATACAGCAATTAATGACCAATAAAACACTATATAAAGTACGAAAAAATAGTCATTAATTGCTGTATCAATATGTAGTGCGCATAAAACAATCTCTCTATAACTGTCGCCAACTATTATGTCTGAGTCTGAATAAAAAAATGAAAATTTGTAGTTTGTCATCGCATCCCAAAAGCTTTGGTTCTAACTAACTATTGTTTCGTTACTATGGAGATGGCTGTTAACGATTAAAATAGCGTAAAAATCGTTCACTAAAACTGTTAATTAACGATAGCTTCGAAGTAACAGTTTTTAGCAGAACGATTTTTTCGCTACTTTTGTCGTTAATAGCCATTTGCATAGTAACGAAACACAATAGTTAGTTAACTATTCGTTAACACATTGTAGAACCCACTCTAGGTTTTTATTCTCGGAAATTTTTAAAATATGTATATTCAGGGGAAGTTTTAAAAAATTCTTAAATATTCTTTGTTAATTTATCGATTTTAATTGTATTTTGTTATCCCATAGTTACACATAGTGTTTTTTCCAATTTTTAAAAATTTAATAAATAATCTAAACTTGATAATGTTATCAATTTCAATATATTGAATTGAAATAAAATTGGAAAAATATTTAAAATTGAAATTGAATTAAAATTGAATTAAAGAACAGAAATTGAAATTGGAATTAACAATATTTAACCATTTCACTATGGAAAAATTGAAATTGATAGTAAAAATTTTTCAAAATTGAAATTGAAATAAAATTGAAATTCGAAAAATTAAATTGGAACAACACTAGTTACACAAAATCAAAAGTTCTATAGGTTTTTTTTAAATCTTCATAGGATCATATCTCACCGAATTAAAGCTACAATTTTTCACATTTTGGGCAAAAATTACAGGGGTTTCAAAAACTCATCTGATTTAAACAACAACTTTCCCTTAAAATTAGCCTAAATATATGCTTTTATATTCTTTTATAAGTTTTTACGTGATCCGGTCTTTAGTTATAACTTATCGAAAAAAAATCTCTGTTTGTTAACAATAATCAAAGATTGGATTATTAGAGTCAAAATTTTTAAAATTAGGATATGGGTATTTTTAATAGAGTAAAAAATGTATAAAATTAGGGTCAAAAACTATATATGGGGTCGAAAATCAAGAAAACTTTTATAATATGGGGTTATCTGGTATTTTATCTGTCGGTTCGAGTTAAAACTTGAATTTCAGGGTGCAGTTAGGGTTCAAGAAGTGCTACCCGTAACATCTTTAAAGACAGTGTTTAAATAATATATATACGGTATAATAAAGCTTAGTTAAGTTATAGTTAGGGATAAGGATTTCATGGATAATACCGCTTTTTTCCTTTGATTACACAACCGGGAGATTTATAATACAACATCTACTATTAAAC
>JAQIVF010000809.1:0-17915 GCA_034698365.1 Steganacarus magnus
AATGAAAACTCCTGTTTAATTGCTTTATTCCCTTGTGTATAAAAAAAATGAAAAATGAAAAAATCTCTTCGCAAGCCTCGACGACTGGATGTATGCACTGATTCGTGTGTCACGTGACGTCAATGCTATCAAAATCTGTACGTTCGCAATATATCTGACTGGAACTGAAAGTGCAATAAAATTGGATTAATTGGCAATTGGTGTGCTGTTTAAAGAACTTTTTTGTTGCTTTTTATTGTACAAATACATGAACCCTCGTGTTCCTCGTGTTCTTCTAAATAAATTGTCGCTTATTTAGATAACTTAATATAATAAAAAGACATTAACTTTTAGTTTGCTTTTTTAAAAGAAAACTCGCATTTCGATCCCCAAAAAAATCAACAACAAAAATTTGAATGCGAATCACTTTCTTAAAATGCGAGTTCCACTGCATTTGATATTTTAGAAATTACTTCTGTTTTTATTATTGCGTACAATTATTAATACTAACGATTAAATCGTAAAACATTGTGTCGGAACTGTCGAGAGAAGTAACACAACACTAGTTTTATTTATTTTTTGTTTCAGGAGATGATTTACCCGCGATCTTATGAATATCTCATTTTTTTCGAACTTAAAGCAAAAGCGGTTTAAGAAGATTAATCCCTAACACAACAGAACTGGTGTGTTTGACTTAATAAGATTATACGTTTTGACAATTGTTTCATAAAGATTTGTAAAATGTTTCTGTGCTACAAAACTCAATTGTTTTTTTAGGGAATTATGATTTTTCATGGAAAAAATTTGAAAAATCAATGTTAATATATTGTTAATATAATATAATATAGTTGGTTATCTCTCTAACTCTACTCTTACTCTCTTTTTATTTAAGTTTGTTTTTTTTCAATTAACGAATAGCGGAATGAGAGCACAAATTGATTAAATAATAAAACAAAAACCAAACGCATTAAAGCCGATATCGAACACAATATAAATTTATTAGTTTTTTGTCTGTAATATGAAACAATCGACACGAAAATTGACGCTTAAAAAAAGTAAGCAACAAAAACGCGCACACCGTTCGTGTCGTTAAGTAAATTCATTTCTTCATATGGATCGCAAAGATCATAGGATTAGGTCACAGTCACGCTATTATATTAATTGATTTTCACAACGCGACACTTCCAACACACACACACATCTCGGGAATACTTTTACGGCACACACACACACACACACACAACACACACATCTCCGCCGTAAATATCTCTTCGCGAATATTAAAAGCATACTGCAATTTATTAGAAGAGTTGCAAGCAAAACAAATTACTGCGCAATTCATAACGATTTTCACCGCTTGATTAAACGGGCGTTTGTTTTCATATGTCCCACATTTACACTTACGTTAATAAACTTTCTCACTGCTACAGTAACTGTTTTATATATCGTGGGTTATACGGATTATATATCTTGGGTTTAAGTTTGGAGAAATTCGTAACATATATTAATATTAATTATACAAATTAGGAGATAATTGCCACTTATTTTAATTGGCGTTTTTGCGCGCACAAACTTTTATTGTATTTTTTCTAACCTGTTGCTAGTTTTAAACTCTTAGTTTTTTTTCTCGCTTTTGCCATCAAATAATCGCCAATAAAGCACAGCACACACTGACCACAAACACTAATCTAGTTGTTTGGTTAAATCACAATAACAAAAATTGTATGAATCAAGTGTTATAAATAAATACATAAATGTGATTAATTTTAACCAATAACAATACACAACAACAAACATTAATTATATAATACATAAATGATGCTTTTTTATTAAAAAAAACAATTTTAATTTTATTCAATTGTTTTTATATGTCTATTGATTGGCCACACTAACAAAAGTGTGATAAGAAATCAAATTTTTATTCGAGTGTTTCTTTTAATTTTTATTTAAACATAAATACATACTGTAGGGGTTAATGCATTTTTCTATTGTAAATTTACGTTTGATTAACATTACTAATTAACTTTATTTTAAAATTCACTTATATCCAAAAAAAAATTATGATCAAAAATTAAAACTAAACAAGAACGACACATTCATAGAGAGCTCACTTTCATAAGTATTGTTAGGATTATATTAAAAAGTTTTAATAATTGTTACTTAAGCGCTTTGTTACTAATAGTAATTTTATAACGTGATAACCATTTAGACTTTATAGTTGTCTCATATATGTTGAATGTATTAAGATGTAGCTTGTAAATGGCAGACTTCTTAGACTTAGGATTGCTGCGGACACACGGACAGACGGATGGACGGACGGACGGACGGACAGACGGACAGTGTCAAATCCATAAGCTCTCCTTTCTCAAGAAAGTGAGCTAAAAAATGTTTAAAATGGATTTCTCGATGGCTTATCTAACAACTAAAAAGTCATTATTTATTTCGTAAAAATCTACGCAATGATGCCGGCGATGATGATCATAATCATCATAAGTTGTAATTTGAAAAAATGAAATTATTTATCTTAATAGTTGTCACACAAAACAATAAACTCTAATTAAATTTTTATGTTTTTACTGCAATAATTTCGTTGATATCGTAAATCATATCTAATGCTAAGTATAATTAAGTTGTGTTATGACAGTATCAATAATTACTGCACTCAATGACTAGAAAGTAATTGTATAATTATTTTTACGACCTCAACAATAAGGAAAATGAAATGTGATTATCATATATCATTACAAAAAGTCTTCAGTTTGATTAAGAAAACCCTTTTTATATTAAAACGCACAAAATAATTTAAAACAAAACCAGAATATTCCTAATAGAGCTCACTTTCTTATGTAATTTAAATACAGTAGTCAGCATTGTTAGCCTCATATAAAATTTTTAATCATTGTTACATTATCGCATTGTTACTTGACTTCTAACGTAATGTGACGTCAAATCATTCTATTAAGAATACAATGTTATAAAGAATTAAGATATAACATTACTAGAGTCTCAAAATCATAGCATTTGCTACTTTTTCATTTCATGTGATAAGAGCTTTTAAATGCTATATAAGCTTGAATCACATAAAATAATAACGTTTTAGCTGTATTTATAAATGCTATTTTTGCTATTTTAATGATAAATGCTACAAATGCTATTTATTTGCTATTATTGCTAGTTATATGCTATTTTCCCACAATTTAAAAAATTAACGTTAAATTTCGATGAGTTTTAGGACTGTCAAAAATTTTTGTGAAAAATTAAAAGTTTAATCCCTAGATGCCAATATTTTTTCAGTAAAAATAAATTAAAAGCAAGAAAAAATTCGATAATGAGAAAAATTTTATAATTTTTTTAATAAAATACTAGTGAAACATAAACCCGTATAAACAGAGCGTTAGTATAAAATTAGAATTTTTTAAAACAACGTGAATTTTTATACAATAACGCGCAACAATAAAATTTATTGAATATTTTTAATAATCAAAAATAAAAATCATTCTTGAAAAATTAAAAAAATTTATTATTGATACCCAACTCAAATTAGTATTGTAGGAGAACGTGACAGAGAGAGAGAGAATGACATCATTATTTTAATATAATATAGATGTGCTATTTTTAATGCTATTTTGGAAAATTTTTGCAGCTATTTATAGCGCTAATTCTATATGCAATTCTTGCTATTTGTTTGAGACTCTAAACATTACATTTAACAATAAACGTTACAGACTTCTTTGAATTAAAAGTGTTGCGAACATACTGACGGGAGGAAAGAGGCGGACATTGTCAAATACATAAGTAGAGCTGGGAATTCAGGGATTGTCCCAATTTTTTAAATTGTCCCAATATAATAAAAATAGACTCATATTCACAATTAAAATAAAATATAACATAAATTTCTTCATTTATTTGTCCCAAATTTACCCAAAATTTAATAAATATCCCAAAAATAGAGGAATTAAAAAAATTGTCGCTTAAATCCAAATAGTTTTTGACACCCTTCTAATTTTTAGCAAAAATGGAAAAATATTTAGCTAAAATTCAAAAAGTTTCGTCAATTAAAAATTTTGAGAATCTAGATTCCACCTAAATATAACTTATTAATTAAAAATTTTGTCCCAAAATTTTAAAAAGTTTGTCCCAAAATCTGTCCAAAAAATATAATTTTAAAAGTCCCTGAATTCCCAGCTCTATACATAAGCTAGCTTTTACATACGTACAGTATATATAAAGTGAGCTAAAATATAAATATATATATAAACTTTTGTAAAAATTTTATTTTAAAATCAGCCAAAACATTGAAAATCAAATAAAATATTTGAAAGTTCATTAGTTAAATGTTCTCTAGTTATTAAACTAATTTGGAAACTTTTAAATTTCAAAATAAATATCAATAATTAATTGAAGAAAATGAATGTAGCAGCTAATTCAAGCCATTTCGCAAAGAGTTTATTTATAAATTAAAATTTAGTAGTAGTGAATGAAATTGATTATTTATACACAGACTGTTTAAATTAAATATTAAGCAACTGCTTTGGCGATACATTTGAATATTTTTAATTATATGTATCGAAAAGTATTATTTGAAATTCTGTATAAAATAAAATTGAGTATAAGAGTGTTATTTAAATATGCGTTAATTAGCTTCAATTACATTAAATCGAAATAAATGTTGTTATTTTTTCTTTTGTCGTTCTATTAAGTCTTGAGTTCATTATGAAAATTTTTTATTTTATAGTTATTAGCATAAAATCTTTTAAAATTTAATTTATTCGAAATGTTTATTATAGTGAATAATTATATAATTTAATTAGAAAATATAAAATATTGAATATAGAATTTGTATTCATTGAAATACCTGAGTTTTTTAAAAAAAGCTTTTTTCAATATTATCGATTCGAAATAAAACTTTTGCATTCTTTAATTCTGTATATTTTACTTACTTAGTCGGATTTTTGGAGGAAACTTTTGAGGGTAATTTATTTTTTCTTAGCTCTTAATAAGGAATCAACTAAAATATTTTTAATCTAAACTCTATTTTTTTCAATAAAATAGCCAATTACTGTTACTTAAAAGCAAAACGCAATAATTTAAATATACAATACTTTCTAAGCTCACAAATCAAAATTAATTAATAATAGTTTTCGTAAAACTAAATATTTTGCTTAAAAAAATTCTGTTTTATAAAAATTTAAACTCATTTAAAATCCTATTATTCGCGCACTACTAATCAGAAAAAATGCATTACCTTTTGCTTTAATACTTAATCTTTTCGAATGATAAATAAATTTTTAATTAAAAGCATGCAAATTTTAGTTGACTACTTTTTTTATTAGTTTTTCGCTCCAATCTTAAAAAGTGCTGTTACAAAGGTTATTTGCTCCTTTGTTTTAAGTGCGAGCGAAGAAGCGGCTGGTGAACCAAAGTTTGTTCAAGATTCGCACCAAAAATAATTTATTCGGTTCTCTGAATTAAAAAAAAGAGTAATTCTTTAAACCTATAAAATCTCATTTAAATTTTTATTGCTTAATTAAAAAAATATATAAATGTCAGGTTTCGGTGCTTTGTGTATGTCATTACCATTGATTAAGCTGGTTTTAATTAGAGGTAATTAAGGTTATTTTCGAGAAAAGTATTTTAAAATCGCGAACAAAGTTTTTAATGTTGTTATAATTAGGCATTTTTCTAGAATGAATTTAAAAAATAATAAAAATAATCAGAAGCGGGTTTATTAGATGTTGAAATTTCACGTTTTTATTTTTCCACGGAATTTCTCGTTCGTTTAAAATTTAATGCTTTTGTTTACAAGTTATAAATCTCTGGTGATTTCTATTGTCTGCATTTTTCTCCCAATTTATAGAAAATATTTGACAACGATTTCTAAGTGAGAACACAATTCTTATGCAACACACGTACGCTTAGCTATGACAACGGATTTTCGTACCCGTGTATTATTATTGCTCCATTACATTGTTGTATAGTTTGGAAAACAAAAAGTTATTGACTCCGAATCCGCAGCCAGTCTAGCATTTTTTACTATCATTATTGCCGTGTGATTCCTAAAAATATATGTGCAAATATAGCGTCTTATTTGTCGCGAAATTCGTTGCGATATCGATCCGGTATGTATGAGTGCACACACACACACTGTAAGAGATGCTGATAATTGTCATAGCGATGCCCGTTCACAATGCTGGCGGATTAAAAAAAAGTATACTGAAATCAACTAATTAAATAAATGAGGTAAAAAGTCTCGTTTTTACGGACACTATATATATTTAGTTCAAAAAAAGTTTATTAAACTAGATTACACTTTCAAATAGAATATGAGTTTTTTTTGTTCGGTTTACTATTTTAACGTTTTTATATTTAAACTGAACTACTGGTAAATATTTTTATTTTCAGATGCTAATCGAAAACAGTAAAAGAGTGTTATTTAGGTTACTCGAAGTTAGTAGGCTTAAAACAATGATCTATTTTCTTTTTTTAACTCTTAATGGTGACTTTATTATTGCGAAATAAAAATTTATAATTACAATTTATATTAAATTACACTGAATTTGTACACAACATTGTTTAGTTTCTTAAATATATGAACAAATTTTATAATCTATATTGTTGTACGCTAAATATTTATCATTACTTTGTGCACAAAAATATCATTACGCAACAAGAATACATTAAATTTACATTCATGTTTAGTCGTATAAACTTTTTTATAATAAGCAAATAATTAATATAATAAGTTTTAACAGTGTTTCGTTAGTGAATCAATTTAATGCTATGAAAAGTTTTTCTTATTTTCTTATATATAAATATAAATAAAATACTAACACATTTTGGTCATTACTCGTGAATTGAATTAAGCGAGAAAACGGTATTATTACAATATAACAGTATAATGTAATATATAAACATACAGTATTATTAACTCTGTCTCTCATTAATAGATTCTTTCCTCTGTTTAAAGAAACAAGAGCTTCCACTCTAATAAAATATGATACAAATTCGCATTTCTTCTATTTTTTCCAGTTGAAGTGAAATCTAATTTATTAATAATACAAATGAGAGATGATATTTCATTTTAAGCGCTTATTTGGAAGATTGTGTTAACGTAAAAAGATAAATTGACAATACATGTCAAGATGGTATTAGTGTTAAAATTATATGATAATGTTATTATTCTTTTTTTTTATTATTTTGGTTCTTTCAGTATTAGTGCGGTGGTTATTATGCTTTTTCTCTCGCTTCTCGAGAGATGATACAAAACATTGAAACAAAAAGAAAATGAAAACATTAGAACAGTTGAACTTGAACTTTAAGTTAACTTAATAGTTAAAGAAATATAACTTAAAATGAATATGTTTTTTTTAATTTTATTATTTTATTTTTTTGTTGGGTGAAGAAATGTTTTATTATTTTTGTTGACATGATTTTAGAATTATGTTTTTATAAAATGCAAAATATAGTTTTAACGCAGCATTAGTCCCAGAAACATGTACTGTATTATTCGATCGATTAATTTACATATGAATCGATGGCGTGTCACTAAGCGGACATTTATTATTACAATCTACTGCCGCCTGCTTTGCTATCGACGGCACTGACATCGACGTGAAAGTATAAGTGGAGCTCAATCTCGAGTTACCGTTTCTAGTCATCGACATCGATGTGGACATTGTGGTTGACATTGTGGTAGACATGGAAGCCGACATTCGCGGATTTTTAAACTGATTAGCGCCGCGAAAGTATCGTCTACTTCTGATGACGAGACAGTTTCGCTCGAAGAAGCGAAACATGCGCTTACGAAACTTTGTGGACATGAATCCGTAGACGATTGGATTGAGACACGAGTGAACGAATGGTGACAAGTAGAACGTGATGCGCAATAGATAAGTGAAGTTATTGAACACAGACAGACAGCATTTGATTATGATCTCCATTATAAGCCGCGGTCCCCAACATATTAGAAATAGTAGCACCACTAGTATCAGCATCTTTATCACCTGCAATGTGTAACAACTTAATAATCAGTAATAAAAAAACATTAATTATAACTAGGGATAGGGAATTCCGGGACTAAAAACTGGCAAAAACGGGAGCAAATCGGGAGCCAAAAGTGAATGAGAAGCCGGAACAGTTCCGGGAAAAAGATTTATTAAAATTCTAAAACAAAATACATTTTCTATGAACTAGTTTTTCTTAGAACAATAACTTTTATGGTAGTTTCACCCTTTTATTGCTTAAAATGAATTTGAATTCATTTATAATTTTAGGCATTCAATTAATATTAGTTTTCTCGTTTTACTTTAACATTTTCTAAAGTATGTGCCAAAGACGGGAACTTTCTTAAAATAATGTTCAATTTCGTGATTTTAAAAAAATTGACCAAACCGAGAAAAAGCGGGACAATACAATCACTTTTATTTTATTGGTTTTTAATAGTAGATGTTATATTATAAATCTCCCGGTTGTGTAATCAAAGGGAAAAAAAGCGGTATTATCCATGAATTCCCGACACCTAATTATAACATTAATGGAAACTTTCAGATCTAATTTTAATTTATTTTTTATCTTAAATACTGTTCCAAACTAAGAAACAAATCGAATACTATTATCAGTGAATTATTTTTCATATTATTAAGACTTTGAACATTTATTTAATGTACTTTCGGAATTCGAATAATTTATTGTTTGAATACTTTTAGTTTTTTTTTATCTCACACACAATTTTTTTATTACAGCGTAATTACGGCTACAATACAAACTGTATGTTCCTAAGAAATATGCACTTCAATTGACGATAAATTACAAAACACAAAGCACTGACAATTCAAACAATTAGAATGTCTGATAGCGTCTATTATCAGTGTCTAAATTGTATGTAAATTGATAAATCATTAATAATGTCTAACCTAATAATAGACTAGAAATACGAGAGAAGCGCGTTGTCTTTCTAACAAACGATAAGAAGAATTGCGATTTCATTGCCATTATAAGCGACTGGATGTGTCGACACAACAATTATTATTAAAATTTACTTTCTTTTATTTTAGTTTCGTTTTACTGAATTAGATTTTTTAAAATAACAAGTTAAATGTTTTGCGTGAAGACAATGTCTTAATGATAGATAATAATACTGTAATTGTGTTTTATTGCAACCAAATAAAAATATTTTTCTCTATAAGCTGAAAGTTTTTTAAATTTGAATTATAAGAGAAAAGTGACGAAAAAATTGGGTTTTAAAAAATAAATAAGATATTGTTTCCGAGAATATACTTTAAGTTAACAACCGGTTTGGCATTCAATGCCGGTCTGAGAGGCATTTATTTTTTCTCGATCGCAAAAAAAACAGAATAACAAGCTTTTTACCAAATAAATTTAATATTTGATGATTATCAGTATCTGACACTGTCTTTTCAGAGTTATCACTATCATCAATAGAGTACAGCATAATTTTATAACAATTTATTATGCTTAAAATGCAAAAATTATGCTTAAATGTAGAATAAACGCGTTAATTAAAATATTTTATGAAAAACTTTTTATCAGATTAACAAAGTTGTATAAACAGTATATTTTTATGTGTTATAAATTTTTTGCTTCAGAAAATAATTTCTGATTGCTTATCTGACTTCGATAAAATCAAGGCAGGCATATGGTTTTGATTTGACATTATTGTCCGTCTGTGTCACGCACTCTTTTAATAATAACTGGATTTATTAAAAACGGAATTTTTCTTATTGATAATAAATGGAACATAACATTTTGGGTGGTAATATAGTATAAAACCCGGAGTATACCAGCACATGCCACTAATAAAAACATATATGTCAATAGTAAAACCGGCATATGCCACATTGGGATAGAATATAATAGAAAATAATATCCATATATCTAACAAATATTTATATACGAAGTCAGATATTATGACCGTTACGATCTAGTTTTAATAATAAATGCTAATAGAACTTTGCATTTATTTACTTATAAATATTTGATAAGTTTAAGAGTTTGATTATATTTAATTGCATTATTATTTAATTTCATAAACAGTATTCGGAATATTTCGTCCATCGGTCTTATTCTCTAAACTTCTCTAGACATAACTAAATTTATATCTTGTCTTGTCTAGTTAATTTTAATTATGTAATGTTTAGAAACCAAAGGAAAGTAATAACCATTCTCTCTCTCTATCTCTCTCTCTCTCTCTCTCTCTCTCTCTCTCTCTCTCTCTCTAAATATTTTTATTTTTCAACTACTCTAATATTTTCTTTTTCATTCTCTCTAAGTAACAATTCTCCATAATAATATATATACGAACTTTATATTAATGCCTTCATAGCATTAAGGGCCATAAAAGATATTAAAGTAATTCAAAGCATAAAATTTTCAGAATAAAAACTTCTAATAAATATAAAATTTATTTAAAACAAAATCACATCGAATGAAATTTTATTATAAACTTTGCAACATTTCTTTGGTATACAGATGTTAAATTAGTGCAGTTTTTATCAATGATTTACACACGACGTTTGACATAATTCTTCGAGTAGACCTCACACTACCGGTAAAAGCTAGTGTACTGTATAGTGGTTACAAATTGAGGTTAAAACAAATATATATATGAATGCTGTATCCAGTATCTCAAATATACTGCTCTCATTCTTTTTGTAAGGGTTTTTTAGCCTAAATATACGAATGCGTGTGCACTATTCACAGTAAATTTTATTCAATAACAAATAATTACCATTCACTGGAATAATTCTTGTGGCCTTACGGTGAAAGCCCCAGACGCGTGAAAACAATTAAGAACTTTTTATATAGAACTCAATTACTTTTTTTATAATAAATTATATACGGATTCAGTTGATTAAGTGAGTGAATAGGTATTTTTTATTCATTTTGAACGAATTCATTATTAGTACATTTAGTCTTGTGTACGAATAACTTTATTATAAGTTTGGTTGTTATGAATTAAATATAAAAAATTAGCAGAATGTAAAATGTAATTATTATGATTTAGATAATCACTTATAAGTTTTATTTTTCTGTAGAATTTAAAAGTTATAATTAAAGCTTTCGTCTGTACGGTTAAAGAGCGGGTTTTCCAATCGGTAACGGTTTGAAAACTATGTTTTGCGGTTACAAAAAATCGAAGCGCCTGAACCTTTCGTAATAATAAAAATTATTTTGAATTTATTAAAATAGTTTAATATAAATAATACTAGCATAACAATTGGTGAAAATTTAATATAATTTTACTTAGTTTCAAGAATATTTTAAAATAGTGATTTTAATTAAAAATGTGATAACATAAATCGCATAGTAATTTTAATTACACTTTAAAATGTCCAAACTATATTTTATTAACTATCAATTAGTAATTATCATAAAATCATAGTTACTGTCAAGTATAAACCTTTAATTAGAGGATCAGATAATATAAATTGCAAATATTATAGGGCGAATCATCGGACATTAAGTCAAAAATTTTGCAAATTCTAGATTTTATAGTGGGTCTTATATCCCAGATTTTCATTGTAACTCCCAGTGTGTAACTTTAGTATGAAACTAATAATACATGTAAATTAAATCATAATTCAGTATTCTGGTAGGTATATACTGTACTAATCAAATCAATAGGTTTAAAAGGAAAACCACATTGCCTGCAATTATCTCAAATAGATTCTTTAGAATATGATACTGAAAGGCAATTCTCAGAACAGACCAAAACAAAAACAAAAACGTGTAATTAATATGTCGTATATCGTTACACAAGTTAGACGAACAAATTAAACGGCAATCATGTTATAGGGTTTTATTTTTTGCGCGTCTAGTTTTTCTGCAAAAAAAACATGGGCTAAGAATTTGAAGCTTACACACACGTAAGCTCACTTACAGACAAGCACACAAAGTATATACATATATATATAATATATATCTTGATTTTGTCTAACAACTACTACATGAAGAAATAGATATCCAAAAATTATATCATCACACTTTCGACAGCAAAAAAAATTGGATTTCTGGCTAATTTTTTTCTCCATTCGCGCGCGAGTAAGTGATACCGTGAAGCACTAATTGAAGTGACATTCACACTATAAATTGGATCAGAAGTTTGCGAAAATTGCTACAGAATATAACACATAACACGAGTGTTTTGGTTTTGGTCCTAAAAAATTATGAACTCGTGTATTATTGCGATTATAGCTAATCTCTTAAGAACTTGATATATGATATTTAGTTAGGTTTTTGCAATCGCAAAAATCTTTTATGAAATGCTTTTAAATCGGTGTGTTCCGAGTGATGGGGTTTGTATATGTCACTAAATAATTATTTGACTCTTGATCACGCAGAACAACATATAATATTTGATTATTATTTAGGAAACTTTGTGTTGAATAATAATAATATGTGTGTGTTTGTGTGTGTGGTATAGTTTTGCAAAAAACAGAACAAAATGTCTTCCGTAATGCTCATAATTTTTTTGATAATAAGAAATTAATAATGCAAACACACACAACTTTCATGTGAAATTCTTTTCTTTCTAAATTGGAATTGCATATACTGTACAAAGATGACTAAAATAGAGTTCAACAATTCATTTCATTAAATTTATCGATACAATGTCACTGGTGTTAACTTTTATAGCAAACCGAGTTAATTGAATGCAATTACGTCAAGAAAGTGACCGTAATTTTACGAAATTATTTATAAATATAGCGTACAAACGAGCAATATTTTATAGGTAAAAGGGTCTGTATATCTAACACATACGGCAGACATTACGCCACAATATATCACTTCTATTAAACGTCGCAATTTAACCCATGAAAGCACATCTGGCATAATATTGTTATATATGAGCTCTACTTTAATATCTGCCTCTCATATAAAAAATGTTATACTGTAGAAGAAAATGCGCGAAAACTTTATAAGCAAATATTAGCGGTTCTTTGTGTTTTGCGAGAGTGAGACTACTTATTCTGTGGCATAAACACATAGTAATGATGATAATATGATAATACTAATAATAATATAGAAGAATAACGGCCAAAAATGTTTGCCAAATCAGTATTGATTTATATTTTTTGGCCGCGCAGTAGTGAGTGAAGAGTGAATTATTCGCAACATAAGCTTAACGTTAAAGTTATAACCGAATTGTTCATAACTTTATAGCTTTAGAATAACAGGAATTCGTGCTGTGTGTGAGTAAACATTTGCGGTTTTTGGTTTTGCTCCTACTTTTGTCTCTAATCTTTCTTTGAATTTTGAATATTTGAATTAAATTTGCAGAACTTAATACGTATAGTTTGCAAACACTACACGGTTGCTCATATAGGCTCATGAAATTATTCTTATGTTACTAACAAATAATTTGCCATTTTTTTGCTCACTCTTTAGTACAAATTCAAATATTTATGTGTTAGTTTTTTATACTTAGTCGCGCAATAATCATCATTAACGCGCTAATAATTTTTCAAAAAAAATATTGTATTAATATATTATGAAATTCATTGAATATGTATAAGTCTGCAAAAAAGTTTGAAAGAACTAATTACAATGAAAATAATTCTTTGAGAAAATAGAGAAAAGATTCGTTTTTTAGATTTCTTGAAAAATTTCCCAAAAAAAAATTATTGAATAAGAAAAGAAAAGAAAACAAAATTCATTTCGCATTTTCTTCGCATTTCAATGAATTAATTTGTAACGCTCGAATTTTTACATATAAAAATAATTTCTTCAAGAATTTTTATGTTAGTATGTATATCACTATAAAATAAATAATTTTGCTGATTTTAAAAATCCATTTTTGTTCAAAAACAAATAAAAAATATTTTATAAATATTTAGAACACTTTTTTTGGAAAATTCTCGTTTAAATCTCATCTTCAAACTTTTTCTTTGAATTTTCATCACATCTCAAAATATTATCGATTTAATTTTTGACAGTTTTTAATCAATAAAATATATAAAAGTGCTTAAAATATTTATTGACGATTTGGCGGTTAAACGATTGTTTGATGTCTGGGACACTGAGGCAGGGGACATATGGGCAGGTTTCGCATTTTTTTAGCATTAAGTGAATTGAAATAGTATACTCCCGCTATCTTACGGGAAAACATAAATGGCATGAAAATAAATATAACTTTACAGTTGTTAAAGCCATTCGACGATATACTGGTTAATTTAATTATTTCAAGTTTTTAATATCTAAGTTTTAAATGTTTGCGAAGCAAACGGAGTAACTCTAGTATTATTGTAAATATTTCAGTGACATCGTGATTACAAACAACGAAACTACGAAATTAATAGTGAGCACTCACAAGTTCGAGCACATTATTCACATCACTCAGAACACCCTGAATGCATGCCAATAACAAAGTTAAAACGTAAATTCATTTTATAGCAACTCTAGTGATAGAAAAATTCACTGCTCAATTAAAAATGGTGAAAACGCGCAAAATTATTTTATGCATCGATGCGAATTTTTTTTAAATTAATTAATCACAAGTAAATTTATTTTTAAATTCTAATACGCTTTAACTTAATTTGGAGTAAAATGGCATTATTATTATTATTTATATTGAATTCTCATGCGAATTAAAAAATTGTCAAAACTGTCAAAAAGCATACGTGTGTGTGTTTTTACTATATATAATTTAATAAAAACAGGCAAAGATATTATTTTATTTTTATCAATACTTAATTTTATGAATAAATTACTCAGAAACCTAACAATATTGATTTTCACGAATTTTAATTAAATTTCTGTATAACAATCTGAATTGTGCAAGAATTGGTTGTGCAAGAATTTCAATCGAAATTGTTATGCAATTAACTCGTAAGATAAAAATAGTACAGTATTTATGTACACATTTTTAAAATATTTTATTGCTAACAAGATCGACAAAAATTAAAACAACAGTTTATTTAATGGTTGTTAATCTAATTTAAAAATGACAGAAAGTTATAAATATTTGAAGACTATTTTTGGTTATTTTTTTAAAATAGTAAATCGATTTTAATTTAATAATTGAACAGTATTTACATAAAAAATTAATTAATTTTCAATCAATTAGATGTGAGATGTATGATTCATTTGATTGTTTTAACTTTTCGTTTAACTAATGTTTTAATTTAATTTATTCAATTGTTTTAACCTAAACACCAATAAATTAATTAATTTTCCAGAAAATTCCGCAAACCATCATAAGTTTCAAACTTAATTGATTTTCAAATTTATTAATTCACGGTTTGATAAATACCGAGTTAGTCAACAATAAAAAAAACTATAAGTGAAGTGAATTCGGTTAAATTAATTTAACAAAAACTAAGCGCAAACAACACAAAAATTAATGTAATGAAATTAAGTATTTTTATCATATGCCTCGCGAATCAGTCGTCGAATCACATTAACTTCGATGTAATACAACGAAATTGAAAAAATTCTTTATCGTAAAAAACTCGATGTCAAAAGAGGAAAAAGAAATATTTCAACTCTTGCGCCAGGAATTGATTAAACTTGTAATGACCTTAATTTGATTCAATTGCTGACCGAAATATACTATATTCGGAATATTTTTCACTCGGAATTTATGTATTATACGACATTTTTCTATAAAACTCAAATGCGATTTTTGCAGAAAATATTTAGAATACATCATTTCAGCTCAATTTGTATTGAAATTTATTATCAGTGGTGCAAATTTATTTTTCCTGAATAAAATTGATTACCTAAAACTTGTATTCTTAGATTTTATTAAATTTTAATAAACGTCTGAGAAAGGTCTTAAAATTAACGATTTACGAAATGTTTGAATTTTAAATTTTATTTGAATTTATTATTCATTAAACGTAAAACTTTTATCAAGTTTTTTTTAGAGAATATTTATTTTTCAAAGTCAATATATTATTAGCAGAGCGAGGAGTATCAACTTATCGGAAAACCCGACTTTTTATAGATTTCAATAATCAAACGGAAACATAATATGAAGTAAGGATACAAAAGATTATACTTTGTTAGTCAGATAAATTTGATTTTTACAAATGTTTAATTAAATTCTATTATTTTCTGATTACTGGATATTTTCTTTAAAAAATTATTCAATATTGATGAATTTTTTTTAAAGCTATGAAGATTTCCAACTCGTATTTATTTTGTACCACAATTTTGTAAATGTATAAATAAAAATCTTATAGAAAAAATTAAAATGATTCATTTGTCTGTAAAGTCTATTAAAGACAAACTAACATGAATTGTTTAAAAATAACTTTTTTGTATGTTTTACTGTCCACTTTTTTACGCACAAATTCCTGACTCTGAGTATTAGATTTTATTATAATATTCTAAAAATCCCCTTATATTTAATAGGAAAAAATAAATAAAATAGTAAAAAAAAAGTAAAAAAAAAGTAAAAGCTAATCTAATACTTATAAATATAAGACATGTATGTCCTAAATAAGATTTATAACACGTTCTTAATACTAATAACAGGTTCAATAAAAAATAAAATTCTGTCTCTGCTACTTAAAAACTCAAGCATTAACAATACAATCAATACTGAGAGTGCCTTTTACTGAAACTATAAGTGACACGAAATAAAAAGTAAAATTAGCGCACTTTGTTTTATGGCTCAAATCAGTTATCGGAATATGGAGTAAATAATAGCCAAAATTTAATTGGTTTACAGATTGAGGTAGGATTTTGGAAATTTTAAAAATAACTTCCAAGTAATTGTGGTTTCGTTTACGTGTTTATTTCGAAATAAACTTTTATTTTTAACTCACTTAATATTTAGTGCATTATAAATAAATGATTGTCGATAAATATTTAAATATACAGTACAACCTAATTATATTTCATGCGTTAAAAAATATAATTAAAAGCAAAATTCTTATCAGTTTTATTCTTCCTCTTTTTGTATTCGATTCAGAATTTTCATATTTAGATTAGTAGAATAAAAAACGAAAATTTTTTTGACTTTTAAATTTTATTTAAAAAATTCACACTAAAACTGGGAGATTTGTATTTCGATAAGAAGTGTGTTATAAAGATTTTTGGAATTTTAATTAAACTATTAAATTAAAAAAAACTTAATTTTCAAATCAAAGAGAAAACAAATTTCCGATTTTTAAAGATTTTTTCTCACCAAAAAAAAGTTAAGAAAATTTTTCAACTAAAAATGACGGCAAACATCAATTTCCAAAACAGCGCATTTATGGCGTGAAAAGGCGTATATTAACACAAATCATTAAATTTTCAGTACGATTTTTCAGTACATTCATTGAGAACTACATTAACAATATAACGTAACGCAATATAACGCATCTGAACATAACGTAATTTCAAAGCTATCAATCTCTCGAGATATAAATATTTACGCGCAAAACACTAGCGTGAATTTGACGCAAAAGTATGTCACAGCGAATATGTTTGATCCGAAATGATGTTTGTTAACGGAAGTAAGAAAAAAAAAGATTTTTTTTTGTTTCGCACAAAAAAAGAGTGCTAACTATAACTACTAGAGAACAAACAACACTTACTAAAAAAAGCGCATATCCTTATATCCTCTTATACTTATTGTCAATTACCTGTTGTCGAGCTTTCTTAACGTCTCTGTTATCATTTGTGGTGTGACTTCGTAAGATCATTCGGTGTGATGGATGCGTTGGTGAGCCGTGATCGTGACTAATGCTGGCTCTTGACTCGCTTCGCAAGTGTTGTAATGGTGTCGGCGATGAATTTTGATGACTACTAGTAAATGATATATGAGGTGAGATGTGAAAGCATATTGTCTTTTCATTTCTCTCTCAAACACACACACACACACACATCTATTAGGATGGGATAGGCATTAGACTTGTAAACGGGTACCCGAAAAGTCGGGCCGCCCGCGGGTACCCGACAAATGTCTCGGGTCGGGCCGGGTT
>JAQIVF010000810.1:0-17915 GCA_034698365.1 Steganacarus magnus
TTTTGATTGAGCAAAAGTAAAAGTTAAAATATTTTTTTACTTTTGATTTTACTTTCAAAAGTAAATACAACACTAGCATAAACTATAAAAGTTTTGTCTGTATACTAAAAAGTAGCATTGTTCCGTTTTATAAGGCGTTATTCCAGTTTTGTAAAAGTGGAATTATTTATAATTTCCAAAGTAACATTATTCCATTTTATCTTAAAATATTTTTCACTAAAAAAGTTACCTATTGTAAAATATTTTCCCTAAAAAATTTTAATTATAAATGTAGTCATTTCAATGTTTTAAAATTGAAATTGAAATTGAAATTGAATTGAATAATTTTTTAAGGCAAAATAAACTTTGAAATAAAATTGAAATTGAAAATTTTTTGAAATTTGAAATTAAAATACATTTATTCTAAAGAAATTGAAAATGAAATTGAATTATAATTTTAGGAAATATAAATTTTTTAAAAGCTATATTTAATAGATTTTCAATCATATTTTGCAACAATAAGTGAATTTTAATATGTATTATTTTACATAACATTCTGGCGCAATTATCTTGAACTTAATGTGCAAACATATTTTCCGGTTTTTTTCTTTTTTATATTTAGCATAAAGTACTTAATTAAAATAATAGCCGCACAACAAATTAAATCGAAACAATCACTTCGTATTATTATACAAAAATGGAAGTGCTAGACCGCTATGCACTCGTCGACGAAAACAAACGAACTTCTTCGTCGAACGAGCTTCCATATAAATTTAAATCTATTTTAGTCGTCTCCTCGTGAATAGTTACAAGTCGTTACTGAATGTGAGATCAACCCGAAACTAATTGTTTATTTTGAAATTTTATTTTTACTTTAATTTTGCTTTTGCTTTCGTTTAAAATTTCAATTTTGAATATCTTTTACTTTTGCTTGTAACATATATTTTTTCATTTTAATTACTTTTGCTTTTACTTCTCATTAAACTTTTATTTTGTGAAAAGACGAAAATATTTCAAATACTCAAACCTAAGTCAATGAACTTATTATTGTTAAGCATTATAACATAGACTGTTCATTAAAACAAGTCAACTCATTGTATTAATTTGTAGTGTATAAAGTTATTTGTTAATTTAATTTAGTTCAGTGAGCTTTTGTGGTAATCTATTGAAGCACTTCAAAAATAGATCGAAGTTAATATCAATATAATCAGCTGTGCTGTGTTAGGTACAGCAAAAACATGATTTTTATAATTTTATTATTAAGAATTTTTATAACAATAATTAATTATAATCATAGTCTATAAATAATATTGATTTTAATTTAAATTGTTAGCTATTAAAAAAATCTAGTAAAATCCAATGTAATTAGATAATAAAAAATAATAAATTAAGATCACAACACTGAAGCACTATGGATTTATAAAGTTTTATTATGCATAAAATTAATTCTTACTAGATTACTGTTAAAAAAATTGAGGCAATTTAATACTTATCAAGAATAATTAAATGTATTTTTGATTTTAATAAATAATATTTTCTTAAAAATACAAAGTTTTATCTATTATGTTAATATCATTTACATTTCAATTTAGTTTTTCAAATATGAATTATTATTCGTTAATCATGTAAACGTAAAAAATATTTTAAGAACGTTTATAAGAATTTAAATATAATATAAGTTATATATAACGGAAGAAATTATAATTAATGAAAAAATAATGGAAGTATTTTATAATAGAAGAAAATTAATACTTTTATTTGTATTTCAATTGTTTTTTACTATAATTTGTATTTGTTTTGTAATTAAATTGTATTTTTTATTTTAGATTTTATTTCGATTGTATTTTTTATTTCGATAAATATAAAGTAAAATCTTTTTGTAAATTCTGTTTCGTCTGTCTTTGGTTGATCTACAGGATGTCGAGACAATAGTATACAGCGTAGATTTTGGATACATTCCTATTAAGAAGTTCCATACCAAAGTAATTCTGTGACATTATTCTCCATTAGGTCAAGCTTCAGAAAGCAGCCTTCTATAAGTAGCAACATGATTCCAATATATAACGATATCAATTATTATATTTCAGTTTGCTATTTTAATTTGAAATAAGACAAGCTACATTTTATTAATTAGTAGACTACAGATAAAGCTGTAAAAATAATAATTAATCATTCTTTAAATGATTTTTCATTAGTTTTCATTAATTATCTGGAAATCATTCTATGACATGAAAAACTTTATTTCATAATTTAAATTAATAGTTACATAGTTATTGACTTGAGTACATTTCGCAGTATAAGGTAGTATTCTTATATATCAACATAAATATTTTAGATACGTTTTACGTGATTATTGAGAATTAGAAACGTTTTGTAAACGTTTTAAAAGAAAATACATAAATATTCTAAATAGAGTAATAAAAACTAGTACATGAAATAAATTTGATAAAAGTACAAAAATATATTATTATAATACTAAAAACAATCAATAAATGCTGTGCATATGTGTTGCCAAAATACGAAGTAAACATATTTAATATCGATTCCCAACACCAATCGAGCCATAAAGACAGATAATGAGTTATACTTCAAAAAAGCGTTTTTCAAGGGCTATGAGTCCATTTTCCAATTCCTAGTAACCACATAATTACACATAAACACCAAATTCCCTTACATAGAGACCACATTGCTCTACAAACGCGCCATATTGACATAAAGTATAACAAATCACACAAAAAAAATTCAGATAATTTAAATAATTATAAAATAACGTCTTACAGGTATAAGTATTAGTGATAGAATTATAAAAATAAACCAATAAAAACCATAACGAGACAAAGCAGAATAACAAAAATACGACTATAATAATCAACGGTAAAATCTTATTGTAGATTAAATAAATAAAAAAGATCAGTAAAAGATTAATAAAAAGTAAAATAACACGCATTACACCGTATAATAAAATTATTCACTCGAAAGATAACGTTAACTATATTCAAGTCGTGAAATAAAACAAAATAAAATCAATTTTTTATCTATTTATTTCTTTCAAATAAGCACAAAAATATATCTTAAAATATAAAATATCAACAAATTTTATTTTATGTAGAAAAAAAAACTTTAAAAAAATTTATTCGGCACCATTCATTTACACCCATGATTTTATTTCGGAAGATTACATTTTAAATTTTAGTAAGAATAATTTTTAAAATTACAATTTATTTAATAAAAGACTTGCTTAAAAAGATTAAAATAATAATAAAATGTAAATAAATATTACATAAAAAATGCAATACTGTCGAGTAAAAATCGATTTATTAAATTTAAACAAGTTTCCGACAGTTCGATATGGATTATTATTATTAAACAAATATTACATAGTTTTATTTAAAATAAAAAAATATTAAATGAATGTATATTTATTGTGACTTGTCGGTCTCTAGAATATTATTGAAAAAAAAACAGTTTTTATTAAAATTCTTCTAATTAATTTATGTTTATCTAATAATAAAAACTGCCATATTTAAATAACAATTTTAATTAATTATTATTTCTGTAGTTTACTTTAGTTATTTTATATTATTGTTAATTAACATAAAAAGTGGAAAGCATTTTCATCACAAAGAAAATTTACTAAATTTTATATAAAATAAGAACTAATATACAAAAGTAGGTCTAAATGATTTAAATTATTTTCAAACTTAATTAATTTTTTAATTTCAACTTTAAATCAAAAACAATAAAATCATAATATAGATATAAATCCACCAAAAAAATTCTGGGAAACAAAACACGTTGAATATCAATATAATTTTTTTCAAACTAGAAAATGCTTTTTGGAAACCAGATAAATAAATAATTACAAAAAATTTTAAAATCAAATAATTTTTTAACTATTGATGAAAAAATAGTTGATAGTTAAATAAAATTTTAGGTTAAATTTTGGTATGGGCATATATATTTTTATATTGTTAGTATTATGCTTTCAAGGAGTATTCCGGTTGTTTTAAATGATAATAATCTTAAATAGCAAATGCTATTAATAAGAACCATAAAATAGAATATATATAGGAAGGTGCATTCCAAATAATAAATATAAAAGTTATATCCTAATATTTAAAAAGAAACAAATTAACTTTATTACAGTTTAATAATTGGATGAACATTTTTTAAAAAAGATATATTTTTATAATAAAATCTTTTTCAAAATATCACAATTGAAATTAAAAATATATTCAAAAGGGTAGTTTAAATTAAATTTATTGTAAAATATTTTCATAGATGAAAATAAAATAAACTGAATTAAAAAAATAAAAATACTGATTTTTAACCCTTGATTATAAACTACTAGATATATGACTTTTTAATTTATAACATTTTGTATTTTATTGTTTAATAATAGGCTTTTGATTTTTATCATGATTAGAAAATTTAAATTGTTAACCTAGTACATTTTGTGATACTAAAAAAATATTTATCAGGATAAATTTTTTATTTTCTTTTATTTATAAAATACTAAATATTTTAGGATTGAATTTAATATGACGTTTATGTTTAAGACGTTTTTAAAATGATAATAATGTAATTTATATCGATTAAAGTTTATAAAAATGTTAATTTATGTCATTTTTGAACAATTTATGATTTTAAATTTCAATATAACAATTTGGATAAACTTTCAAATTATATTAATAAAAATTCATAGATCAATTATGCGTAGCATTTTCTTTTATAAAATTACTTTAGCTGTATCGATCGAACCAATTTATATTATTTTAATATAAAAGTTTTTATTTTTCAATCTTTTAAATTAATTTTCGTAATTATTTAATTTATTTTGCAAAGTTCTGTAAACAATATTTTAGGCAACTTAAATTAACATAATTGAGCTATTTAATAATCTTTGACTAATTATGTCTTTAAAATAATTAATCCAAAAATGACAATGATTTTTTCAAAATTGACCAAAAAGATTCAATCCGTTGATTAGATGTACTTCTACCGTGCGTAAATCTTTTTAATACTGAAAAACTATCTGGATGTTCATCTCTAAAAAATGGGTGAAATTCACTTAAAAAAGAGTTTTCGTTTCCTGCATCACAACGAATAATTTTTGGAATAGCTTCTCTTTCTAATAAGGCGTCAAGTTATAAAGTACTAACTACTTTTGAATTATTGTTTGAATGGCATACCTTAAATTAATCTAAGAATAAATTTGAGATTAGAAGAATTACTCTATTTAATTTAAAGATTTAAAATACATTGTATTAAAATAAAGTATAAAAATCTGATTTTATTGTTTATTTAGTAAATATTAAATATACTTTTCATAAATTAATATTTCTATTTTTCAGATTATTAAAAAAATTATTTAAAAAGATTTTCATAATAGATTATATCAATAAAAAAGAATTAAAATATAGTTTAAAGTTTCAAAACTTAGTAACTCCTTAAAATTTAACTTTATTTTAGGTAATTAGAAATAATAAACATTGTTTAATTACTTTCAGTTTTCTTTAATTTTTTAAAAAATTTCTAGTTTTTCCACTTTAATGAAATCTTAATATTTAAGATTTATGTACGTAATTTTATAATTTGAATTACTGCGAATTTATCTAATTTATGTTATTTGAAATTAAAATATTTAAAATTTTAAAAAACTCTTACATTTTTATACTTTTACTATAATCTTTAACTTCATGACTTTATTTAATAAAAATTCTAGGAAATTATTCTATTATGCAAATAATTATGCTTTAGTATGAAATTATTTTACTTTTAATCACATAATAAATCGACTATAGCCATCAATTGCCCCATAAATGGGGAAACAATATGGTTTAAGTTTATCATATCCGTCAAAATGCCAGATATGTTTTGGATCTGGAACTTTGTATAATCTTCTTTTTAATTTTTTAGCCAACTGGTATGAAAAACTTTCAGGTTCAATTGAAATTGAATTATATTTTTAGGAAATGTTTATTATTTTAAAAATGTTTCAATAGTATTGTAATGAATGAAATGTATGACTAATAATTTTATCATTTATACATTTACTTTTTATTATGAAATTAGAATTGAAAAACAAATTGCTAAAATAGTTTTATAATTATTCTTGTGTTACTTAACTTATAGAGAGACTGCAAGTACACATCATAGAGAGACAGTTGGACTAAAGCTGTGAAAATGTAAACTTTAAAGATAAACGTATTTTTGTTATGTGTTTGTTCTAATTAAAACCGAATTTAATGTTTTTGCTTATTGTATTGTGTTTAAAATTAATAATAAATTAATTTAATGTTTGTTTAATTAAATCGAATCAATTATTGCTCTCGTCCCGACCTGAATCATTACATATGCTATGAATAATTAAAAATAATTTTGATGAAAAAAAATCAACTAAAAACTGTTTTGTATTTTTTAAATTTTTTTAGTATTCTGTTTTTTGTTAAACTAATTATTATTACAAATTACATATTTATTAAATAGTCTTGTTTTTTTAAGTTTAATTATATTTTTAAGTAATATCAAATTCAAAGAAATTTTTTTCATTTATCTAATAGTTAAGAAGCATATAAATGATAAATAAGTTTGAAAAACATAATTTTAAAATATTTATGCTAATACAGTCTGACCCCGATTATAGCAACTCGTCTGTGCATCCTAAAACTTTTGCCATAATCGAAGTTTGCTATAAATCGGACAAGTACAAGTCGCTTACGGGCAGATTCTGCCAGAAAATGTGTACTTGCACATTTATCTTATACATGATAATGTGCATTTCATTTAATTTTAAATGCAAGGGCTTATTAAATTTAGATAAATTTAATTTTAAAATAAGTTTTCACTTTTTAAAATCACTACTTTTTGAGATTCGATTTATCATATCAGTTTGTTTTTTTAGTTCAATATTCATTTTTATTTTGTTATAGATAAAACTTTTCTATGTTAATTCTATTATATATTTTTTATTAAGCTATAAATTAAGCGAAAATGTATTATACAGTAAAGAATATTAATTATCATATAATAATTTTGATAGTTTACTTTTTTATTATCTATATTGTCATTTTTAATTAAAACTTTTGTTATATTAATTAAGTTTGATTTATTAGCGTCAAATATTTTCAAAAAAAATTTAAAGTTTAAAGTGCAAAAATCAAATATTTTAATTTAATAGAAATTTCTCTTTAATTTGTAAAATCGAAAGACAAAAACTGTATTAGCACGCCGTTATTATCGTTCATTAAAGAAAATCGAAAGAGGAGATTTTGATATTCTCGTTATATACAATGAGGATTATACCAAAATTTGGGTTGTAGAAGATTTCGTGCGATTGCGATATCAAATCAAAATTCAAACTGACTGTGATAGAACAAAACAAAAATAAGAACTGAAATAGAACAAAATATGAGGTTATCTTTTTTAAATTCAAATATTATAATTAAACAAGAACGACACATTCATAGAAAGCTCACTTTCATAAGTATTGTTAGGATTTTAATAATTGTTACTTTACCGCATTGCTACTCATAGTAATTTTATAACGGATGACTAATCAGATTATTAAGTTGTGTAATGTATGTTACAAAGTATTAAGATATAGCTTGTAAGTGGTAGACTTTTTTGGGCTTAAGAGGACTGCGAACAGACAGACAGACAGACAGACAGACGGACGGACAGACGGACATTGTCAAATCCATAAGCTCTCCTTTATCTATATGAAGTGAGCTAAAAATTAATATGATATATTTTTCTAAAATTGATTTTTGTTTTTTAAAAATTTATACAGATACAGCTTATATTAGACATAAGAATAGGCCGATTCATAGGATTATAGCCAAGTGGCATATGCCGGTTTAGACTGGATTTTTATTATATTACCGCCCAAGAAGCGTGACAGACACACATAAGGATAAAGTCAAATCCATATACCTGCCTTGATTTTATACAACATATGTATATGTTTATCTTTTAATTGTAATACATCATTGAATATAATAAAGATTTATAGAAAGAAAAAAAAATATTCATCTATAGAGTTCAACCCAAGAAGAATTTCAGAATTAATTGTGTGCTTACATAAGTCTAAGTCAACAGCATTAAAATTTCCCGTGGATATGTTAGTATCAGTGGCTTAAATTTTTTTGTATTTTAATTAAAAGTACTGTTAAATGTGTAAAAATGATAAGAAGAGTGATCAAAATTAATCTATAAAAAATTTTAGTTTTTAATAGTTGTTGCGCAATTGTTGTTAATCCTTTGGACTTAATTTCTATAGCAAAAAGGTTTCCAATATTAGAATCTTACGAACCAGAATTATTTCCAACTATTAAATTCAATTTTGAAAATAAAATATTTATAGTTCATAATTTTTTAAAAATATTTTCAACAGGATTTAAATCAGTTGAACAAATTAATAAATTTTTTAAGTGTGAGTTAAAATGATAGCACCTCGAAATACGAAAGAAAGATATCAGTGGAAACATAATAAATTTGTATTTGCCGAATAATAATTTCTACATGTATTGAAATTTATACTTATTTTTGTTTTGACCTAAAAAACTTTTAAAAAGTTCATATTTTAATTATAAAAACATAATTTGTTTTAAAGTTTAATTAAAAAATTCAAAATAAATTAAAAAAGCAAAATTGAAAAATTTTTAAAATCAATATAAAAATACAAATTAAAATGAAAATTTTGTTAAAATCAAATTTATAATACAATCATAATGAAAAAATTTCAATGTTCGAATCCAAAATACAATTTAATATATCAAACTTGAATGCGTCACAAAAGTAAAATTTTATGATTAAAGCAAAAATGTAATTTATAGATAATTATTTTATTAAATAACATATTTTGTTTTAAATTACTTTAAAATTAATTTATTTAATTAATTTTTATCTGACTCCGATAAAATCAAGAAAGGTATATTTATTTGACATTGTCCGTTTGTCCGTATGTGTGTCGCCAATCTGATTATGACACTTTTATTACCGGCATATGCCACAATAGAAACCGTAAAATGCTATTATTATGACCTAAATATGCCACTATTATAACTGGCATATGCCACTTGGTTAATCGGAAAATATCAATAATGAAACCGGCATATGTCACAATGGGTGGAAATATAGTTAAAATTCCGGAATTTAACAGAATATGGAACAGAAAACAAGCGCCATTAATATTAATATATATCAGTTCAAAAACAAAATTAGACTAAATGAAGCGAGCGAATGTAGTGAGCAAGCGACTAATAATATATAATTAATAAATTATTATCTATATATCTACAAGTTTTAATACGAAGTCAGATATTATGACCGTTACGATCTTGTTTTTAATTAAAAAAGCAAATTATAAGTATTTCTTAAATTTAATTTTTTTACCTTCTGAAAAATTTTACTTTTAAATTCGGGGAGTTTACACACATTTAAAGTTCAAGAAACTTCAATTTCTGTTTTTGAAACCTTATTATAACCTCAAACTCTGTATAACTGGGTTCGAACTTATCTATGTACACAAATAAAAGAATTTTGTTAAATTTGGCTTCTCTATACATTACAAAATACAACTTAATTTGCTTATTACATAAATTTACAGATTAATATTTATTTATTTAAATTATATTTCAAATAAATTTGTATCCAGAAACTCAATTTCAATTTATACCAATTTTAATTAATGTAAAAATTTTAATTAACTGTAATTTAAAAATAATGTTTTATTAATAAGCAGTTTTGGATTTTATTTTCACTTTTTGGATTATATAAGTTTCAATAATTTCAAGTTAATAAATGATTTTAAATTATATTGATCAATATTAATTTTTTCATCAAAGTACGTTGACCGAAAAAGTTCCATATTCACTTCACACATCACTTCACACATCACTTCACACTTCTCACTTCTTTCTTACTTTCCTTCACACTTTCCTTCACACTTTCCTTCACACTTTCCCTTACACATTCCTTCAGACCTTCATTCATATTATCCTTCACACATTCCTTCACACTTTCATTCACATTTCCTTCCATTTTTCCTTATCCTTCACACAATTTTACGATTTTTAGCAGATTACAAAATTTAAAATTCAAATTCACCAAACTTATTTTATAATATAATATAATTTTAAAATAACTTGATATACAAATAAATAATAGAACAGAAATAAAAAAATTTTAAGCTGTGCTTTTTCACGAACTCATTAAAAGCGAGTTAATCAATCTTTTAAAATTTTTTTTATTTTTAATTGCTTCAAACCATTAGGTAGCTTTTCTATAAATTCACAATTAATACTAAACATTTTTATTTAATCTCGTTTGTGTAATTAAAATGTTCTAAAAATCTATACTAATAATTCTAAAATAGTTATATCATTTTTTTTGTTTTATTATAGATTTATTTGGCATAATATTAACATTTATTTTGAATTTAATTAGATAATTTCAAAAAAATTCTAATCGCTTAAGATCGGCTACGAATGAAGAAATTGTTCAAAGAAATAACCAATCGATATCACTAACCTATTCCAATGTTAAAAAATAACTGAATGTTACAATAAGAAAATATAACAATTGTAATGAAGTTTACAGTTTATTTTAAAAATAAAAAATAGATTTCTTTTTATTAATATCGAAGGAAATTTAATTTTCGCTTTCGTTATGAAATCCATTGAAATTTCATTCGAATGAATAGTTTTTAGGGTACAGTCAATTACTTTGTTTGTAGGTTCGAATGGTCGGTGGCGTGCTATGAATTAGCTTTTTCTCATGATAGGGTTTTAACTCCAAATTTTACATCATAAATATCTTATTATTTACTATGGAAGAAAAAAATTTAACAAAACAAGAGTTACGTAAAATTAAAGATGATTAAATAATGAGAATATTACGCCAAAATCGTATTGAACAACATTAAAAGTTAATCCAGGAAAAGGACAATAAATATCATTGTCAGTCAAGGCATGATTAAGAACCTCGATACTTTGAACAGCATAGCAACACTCGCAAGACTTGTAGAATAACTGTAAGAACAAGAACGATTTAAAAATACAGATGCTCATCGGCTTGTAAGAGAAAATAAAGAAAAACGACACTTGTAACGAATAAATAGATCTCAATGCTAATTAATTGAATGATAAAGAATTACGAAAATTTGAACAGAAGAAAAAACAGAAGCACAACGACTTTCAAGACATGATAATGAATGATGAAAACACTAACGAATGATGATTTAAGATGCTCATCATCTTGCCAGATCAAATAAGAGAGAAAATGGATTAATTTCTTGAATTACTTGTAATAAATTGTATAGATATCAAAGATGCGATTACTTTTGAAGATTTATGCAATCAGTACAAAAAGAAAATTAAACAAGAATGAACATTAAAATGAGCTCACTTTGATAAACATATCTGGCATTAAAGTAGTTTTAAAGAGTACATTTTGCAATTAGACCATTGTTTAGAAAACATTGTTTAGAAAAATAAATTAATACGAAAAACTTTTCATCTAACAATATAATTCTAACAAAAAACTAATTAAATTAAAAATATTGTTATATAAAATTTCTTAAAAGTGCAAATTATTTAGACAAAAAAGCCTCCTATCAATAAATTTTTTCACCAATAAAGCCTCCTATCAATAATTTTTTTCACCAAATAATCCTCCTATCAAAAAGAATTTTCACCAAAAAAGCCTCCTATCAACTGCGCACAGACAGACGGACAGACGGACAGACGGACAGACGGACAGACGGACAGACGGACATTGCAAATCCAATAGCTCATTGATATAAAATCAAAGTGAGCTAAAAAAAGCAAACAATCGTATGCAATTCTTACTGTGGATTATTTTTTCCATCATAAATAAATACTATTAAGAAAGAAACATTATTATTAATTGAATAAACAATGAATTCCTACATAAAATATAAGATATATTAGTTTATTAGCTATCATTTTATATAAAATATATCTATCGTGAAATAAAACAGTTAATATTAAAAATATAAGCATATGGATTAGTTTTTTGACATAAGTTTAACATAAGAAGAAGTTCGATTAGATTAACAAAACGAGACATGCATTAATTTATTAAAGGTAAAGTTGTGAATGTACGAGTTTCATTTGATATTTAATGTAGTATTCTGCCGGGAACTTTTGATAACACACACATTACAATTGAAATTAAAACGAAAAATGTGTAATCAATCTTATTATATTTACAAAACAGTGCATCCAAAGTGGATCATTGAGAAACCATTGTATTAACAAGAAAAAATAACAGTTTCAGAAAATTGGATGAGTGATCAAAATACAAAGTGAATATTTTTTAGTTTTAAATAAAAATAAAATTGATGATCCTGTTAGTGAAATTAAAGATATCAGCAATAAATTAAAAGTAAACACAGTTGAATGGGATGAAGATAAAAAGGAAGATTTCGTTACCACAAATGATACATGTATTACAATTCCCGTAAAATTAATCTTAATCATGATAATATCCGGTACTTTCGTAAAAATATTTCCTCTATTTTATATTATGTATTATTAAAATCTTTATTTAAAAACACTTAATAACGCAAAAATATTAAGACAATAAACAGTTTTTAAAAAATGATTTTGTTTGTTAGAGTGAATCATAGGTTCAAAATTTAGAAAACCAAACAATATATTTACTTAATTATCTAAAATTTGTGCAATATTTATATTATTTGATGATGTTTGTTCTAAATGATATTAATAAAAAATTAATGTAAACTTTAAACAATTTTAATTATTAAAATATAATATAAATAAGACTTTTTTTACTGTTGCTATTTTCAATCCATTAGATTAAAAGCACAGACTTATTGGCAAACTAGAAAGCAATAATATAAAATACTTTACAGTTTACAACAAATTAAAAAATATAAAATCACATATTACATCGAAGTAAAAAATCAACGGGTAAAATATTAAATGCCATATTTTCCATGCTAGTTTTGATAAATCAAACATAATTAGAGTTATAAACCTGAGATTTTTGCGAGTTAAAAATTCACAGCCTAATACTCGTCCTGCAACTAAGTTTTTCTGTGTGCTTTACCAGGTAAACACGCGTTTACTATCTATCTTTTTATCAATATTAATCAGACATAAATTAAAAATTTTAGTGCTGACTTAGGAAATACATTTCTTTATAAAATATTTTTGGTAAATTTGGTATACAGAAATGTTTATGCAAATAGATCATAGCTTTTAGTAATTATAAGATTTGTCGGCTGAGAAACCTGGCGGTGTATCAGTTATATGTACTCAAATCAATAAGCTTTTCAGTACTTTTATAAGCGTGAAAATCTCGTTTTGAAATATATTATTGTTTGCAGAGAATATTTATTTGTATTGCTATCATTTTATATTATTTTTTAATAAAATATTTTCTCAATAATGTTCTAATAATTACTATCTTTTCTCTTTAAAAACTACTTTAATGTCAGATAAATTGATAAAATTGAGCCCATTTAAATTCTTCATCCTATTTTATTCTTATTTTATCAAAAGATGTTTATTTTAAAAGAAATAATAATGAAAATTGTTTAGAAAATGTAACATTATTGTTAAATCACTCTATAATTTTTATATGCCTTTTTTCTTTTAACTTTCCAATTTGAAAGTACATGTATTATATAATTTTTAAATATCAATATACTTTTTAAGTAAAAAGTGAACAAATATAAATATTTAATTTTTAAAAAGTATGGATTTTGGTAATTATCGTTTTTATAATGTGTCAAACACTTATGGATTTTTATAAGAATTTTAAAACTCAAAGTTCATTATTCATTCTTAAATATTTGTAAAAGTATTCTTTTTTAACTTATGTAGAATATTAGGTTCAAAAGAAATAAAAAAATCATTGAATTAATAATTAAACTAAATTAAGTTGTTTATAAATTGTGAAGTTATTTTGATCTCGTTCTATTGAACAAATAACAAAATTTAATCTTGACTTTAATATACAATCTTGACAATATTAACTTTAATCTTTATTTCTTAAATGGATATATTTTAAATCAAATGCCAAATTAATTATTTTTTTAGAACTTTTGCAAAACTTGAAAAAATAAGATAAAATACAATATTATATGTAGATATATTTTATTTATATATATTCTGTTATTGATCAATATTTAAACAATAAAACTATTAGAACATGTTAATAACATCTAAGATAAATTATTTAAACTAAAGTCTAAATCAAGCCAAAATCATAACGGCAAAAATGCGTAGCCTATGCATAGTTTATTAAATAAATTTAATTACAATTTTAAATTTTAAATAACGATTATTGAAATTTTACTATTATTTTTAGCTTACTTAGATTTTAGATCAATGATCAATGGGATTTTACCTGTCCCGATATTGTTTTATGATATGAAACGAAGTGAAAAGTGAATAACAAATTGTTTAGAGATTCTCTATGCGCCACACTCGTGTTTGACAAAACATTAGTGTCACTTAATAGTGATAAGTAAATAGCGTGAGTATTGCTCTATTCAATATTGCCAGGAAAAAGAATTATTCATTATACTTTAATTAATTCACAATTTCTGTTTTGATAAGTTTGCCTTATATTTCCAATACAATTGGATTGTTTCATTTACTACAAGTGAATTAAAAGTTTGTATTAATTAATTTTAGCTGATTATACTTACCTTTTGAGTCAATAATTAAAATTGTTTTTAATTTGATATATTGTGTGCATAATTATTATTTTTATTAAGGGTATTATTAATGTATAATGACCTGTGGGGAGGGTTTTCTTATTTTTTGTTTCCTCTTGATTAGTTTCTTTTCTTAACATCAACTGAAATATTGGAAGAAATAATATATGCAATAAATAATATCTTCATCACTTTCATCAGAACTTTCAGACAAATTAATACATTTTATTTCAATTTCTAAATTTTCTTCAACTTTGATAATTCTTTTCGGAATTTTTAATATTATATTTCAAATAATATTCTCACAATTTATTTTGAGAGAATGAAGAATAAATTTAAAATTTCTCAGTTTACATACGAAAAATTTCTAAATAAATTAATACATGTACATAAATTATATTTTTTGAAAAACATGTTATTCACTTTATGAATAAAATTAAGCTTTTACATTACTAGCATTTTGTGAAAAACTTGTTTTTCACTTTGAATAAATAAATACATGTACATTTCTAGTATTTCTTCAAAAACATGTTTTTCATTTTGAATAAATTAAATTATGTACATAATTTATAAATTTTCAAAAACATGATTTCCACAGAATTAATAAATTAATACATGTACTTTAATTATAATTTTTGAAAAACATGATTTACACTGAATGAATAAAATAATACATATATATGTGTGTAAGTATAAAAAATTAAAAATTTACTAAATATTTAATAATTTGTTAATTATAAATGATTTATTTCTTAGAAATTAGTTTCAATGTTTCTTTTTTCTAAAATTATTTTGCCGTTTTTATTCAGTTGTTGAAATTTTTTGTCTATAATTGGGCGACAATTTTCTAATAAGTAATTAATTCAATAATAATATATTTTGTAAATAAATGAATCTAAATTTGTAGTTTTATAAATTAGATGTTTTTAAGTATTAAAGGTAAAAAATTTTATATAATTTTTAAACAATCAAATATTCCATGTATAATAATACAAGTCATTTAAGCATAAATTAAATTAATCAAATTCACTAAAGTTCACTTAATGCAATACTGAATTAATTTTTAGCTTAAAATAAGTGGAAAATGATTCTTTATTATAGTAAGTGTTGATTAAAAATATTACAAAAAAAGCATCAATTTAATTTTCATTTTTTTTACTAATTTGACGATGAAATCTATTTTATACTTTATAAATAATATATTAAGCATATATTTATTAATCAAATTTTGTTTATTAAAAATTAAAAAAATACTATATAAATCATTTTAATTGTTAATATTTACTTTCACTATTTTAAGTTAAGGATAAACATAATTAAAATTTTCTATAGTTTTAAAATAAGCTATATTTAAATTTTATTATTAAATTCTATTTAATTTTAAATTAAAACAATAATAATACTTTAAAACTAGTGTTATGTCGTAAAATAATTTAAAACTTGATATCGTATTTTATGACAACTGATCTTTTAAAATTCACCACCAACTCTTAACAGCCAAATATATTCATAATTTAAATTAACAACAAATAAATTTTATTTTTAATATATTATATATAGTTTATAATCTTTATTTTAATTTTTAATTGATATAAATTTATTAATAAACTTTGACAAATGCTTTGAATAATTTTATTATTATTAAATTTCATTAATTTTGATGAATATTAAGTTTTCTTTGTGCAATTTATTCAGAAAACAATTTTTGATTTCTTGTTAATTATAATATTTGATTTTAAATAAATTTAAAAACAAGCATTATAAAATATTTTTAATTGAAATTAAAATTGGAAAATTAGGAAAAAACGACAGTATTAGTAAAAAACGGAAAATAGGATTAAAAAGAAAAAGAAAAAGAAGTATTTTTCAGAATTATTTTGTCTTTTTATTTTTCTTGAAGACAAGAAAAAGAAAAGACAAATTAAATTAAAGTAAAGAGAAAAAGAAAGACAAATGTAAAAAAGTGAAAATACCCAACACTAGGTTTAACTCATTGCAATATAAATAGAATTTATTAAAAAAAATTAATTTAGTTTTTATTATTGTCGTTTTGACAATGAATTTTAATATTGATAATAATTTTATATCGTTTTTAGACAGTATTTTTATGTTATACGCGGTAAACATGTTTCACGTGATAAAAGTTGAGCTACAACTGAGTCAATAATTATAACAAATAACTCCTTATAACTTTAATTGTTTGATGTTTGCGCACATCACTTAATCACACACTCATCGTTTATTTTTATATATTAATTAATAATACATTTGTATTATGAGTGTCCGCTAAACAGAAAGAATAAAATTTACCCAAATTTTCAATAAACAAGTCAACAGCAACTTCCAAATTTTAAAATTAAATAAAACTTTTGTTTTGAGAATAAAGTGATTATTGAAAAGTGAGTTTGACTTTTATAGTTATTAATATAATTAAAAAATATCTCGAAAATTCAAGAAACTAAATATTAAATCGAGGAAAATTCTAGAAAAAAAATTAATTATTTAATTGAAAATTTTCTAGATTTGTCTAGAATGTCAATTTGTTTAAAAAATAATATCCTTTTCATTTCATTATCTCAAAACATTGAAAAATAGCCATCACTACTTTTCTCACATTTGCTTAAATCAAGTTCACAACAAATTCTCAATGTCTATAAATACCCCCTCTGTTAAATAATGGTCCAACTGACCATTTACAATAAAATTTAAGTTTAAATAATAAAACAGTGTCAAATCAATAAAATTAAAAAGTAATTAAAATAAAATAAAATGTAATTAAAATAAATTAAATAAAGTAAAGTAAAGCCAAGTTTAACGGTCCAACCAATTGGTCCTAAGTGTGTACGCGACTAGCCGTACCAGCACTTCCGCAATTGACGTTGTGGTATCCAGATAAATCTTTGTCTATTATCTCGCCTTACGTTTGTTCTCCGTATTATTGCCAAATGATTATCCGGTGATAATTCTCTGCCAATTGTATTTCTGTTTCCTTTTCGAAATTTATAGAATATATCCAATAAGTCTATTTCATTTGCACGTAAACCGATACGTTGACATATCATTTCCTTTAATTGTGTCCATGTTTGACTTCTTGATACATACTCAAATGTTTCCGATCTCAATCCATAACTGACAGTTAGTCACTCCACTACAGTTCCATTTCTCATCTCACTTGATCCGTTATTCCGCAAATCATTACCCGAAATTTCAATCACCGATA